>JAANSQ010002938.1:0-10943 GCA_036850885.1 Lepidocyrtinus dapeste
AATTTGCCTGCTTCAATGTATCTTAGTGTTTAAAGCTGAAAGGACATTCTTCGTATTAGGTAGATAAATTCACGTCATGTAATTGTTTAAACTAGAAAAAAATCGATTTGCCATTTTTTATTTCCAAATTCGCTAAATGTTTTCAACCTCATGACTTGTACGGCTATCTAAAAAATGTGAATGTGATATGGAGGTGAAATTTTTTGTAGAAGTAAAATTATCTATTCTCTGGTTCTCACCGACAATAAAATCTGCATATTGAGTACCTTCGTAGCTGGAGAGTGGCCATTTGTGGACCCGCTTATGTTATTAGGCCTCTACCTGCAATTTCTCATTTCAGTTTAAAAACTTTGAAAAAATAACTAGCATTATAATGGTTTATAATTGATAATTATATCACCGGTGTGATACATGCGGACGATTGAAGATTGATTACGAGAAATTATTTAAATTTTTAAATAAGTTACAGAGGTAATCTCTTATATCTCATGATTAGTTAGGATACGTGTGTTTATGTGAGCCACAGAAAATAAGGGTTTTGATGGCATGATTTTGGTCAAGCCTTCATAATATATAAGTCTTCGAGCTAAATTTGATTGATAAGTGGTATGATTTATTTTGTCCTTAGCATGCGAATAACGTAAGACGAGCATGTCTTGAATGGATCGATGCGGGTGGGAAATTGCCAAAATGCTGGGGCCGCGAGTGGAAAATGCCAAATGGAGAAGTTACCTACAATCCTAATGCAAGAGCGGAAACGTTTTTTGCCCGTGATAACGTTCATAACTTCATTACATGGTGTCGAAAGCTTGGCATTTTTGAATGCTTGCTATTCGAGTCTGATGACTTGATTATGAGAAAGAACGAGAAAAATGTGATCTTATGCCTGCTGGAGGTGTGTTTCACTGTCTTTTTTTGTTAATAAGTCAGAATTTTTTCCCTTGACATGGAAGTAGTTATATGTATTTTTTCGAACAATCGTAGGTTGCACGCAGGGGATCTTACTTCGGTATGGCTACTCCGCTACTGGTACAGTTTGAAAAGGAAATTGATCGCGATATTGCCAAAGACACAGGGCAAGAACTTAGTAGTTCAGGAGAAGAAGAAGAGTCATATATTGAATACGGGCCGATACAACAAATAATAACGAACGATTTGCGGTCTCTAGACGAAATGGTAAGAAAATGAATACGACAATAAACGCATTTTTCGGTCAGGGTTAAGATAAACCCCCCCAAAATAGGAGGGTCCCCCTTCGCTATGTGAGGAGTTAAAGTTTACCCTGAGTATATGGTAGTCAGGGTTAAGATAAACCAAACTCCAAAAAATAGAAGGGTCCTCCCTTTGCTCCTTGAGGAGTTAAGAATCACTCAGCAGCGGTTGGGTGCGAACGTAACTGACAGAAAACTGAACCTAACCGAACCTAACCTAACTTTAGGTTAAACTTTACCCTGAGTATATGGTAGTCAGGATAAAGTTTAACCACCCCACAAAAACCAAAGGGGGGACCCTTAGTAGTGGGGTGGTTAAACTTAACCTTCACCCATTTTTCTTGCTAATGTGCAGCTATTCTATCTCTTTAGGAGAGCGCCAAATGAGGGTAGACATTTCTGTAGATCAATTTAATTTATGTCACCTTTGATGTTTTTCTTAAATAGGTTCGCGAACTTGTAGAGCGATGCAGTTGCCCTACCCAGTTCCCTATGATCAGAGTTTCCGAGGGAAAGTATAGAATCGGAAACACCAAAGTCATGATTTACGTTCGGGTAATCATCAAAATACTGTTATGCATTGTATTGTAAATTGTAATTAATCTAAATTATAGAAATGAAAAATTTGAAATTAATATTTGGGTATCAAATTTGGTTCAGATTTTACGAAATCATGTCATGGTGCGTGTTGGTGGCGGTTGGGACACTCTGGAACATTATCTTGACAAACATGATCCATGTCGATGTAGCAGTGGTAATTTATTTAGCTAATCTATGCATTTGAAGTGGTTTAGATCTCAAAAGTTGATGATTATTCAAGATGGTTTTTGTATGCGTTTCTCAGGGCACAGAGCTACTGTGGCATCTAAGCTCATTATGAAGGGTGATGGAGTTGCACCACGTATGAAGGTCGAATACGAAAGGTAAGATGAGTTGTCTCCGTTATATAAATATATTATCTGAATGTTTACATATCTACGTCTATGTCGTTATGATTCTCATGACTTTACTGTTTTTTGCAACTGACTGAAATCAGTCATGGAAAGAGTACTTCTAATCATTCAAGGTAATTTTGGATTTTTAAGAAGTCAAGTTATTTGGGGGATATATGGAGTGAAAGTTGCACGGAGGATTATAGGGTTACACCTCTTCACAATTCACGCATGACACAAAAATTCGCTCACAAATTTTTAAGCTTACACAGATCATTACATTATACCTAATTATCTTTCATCAAAGGTTTGATATCTGCAATTAAGTTATATTCTTTTATGTTTGCTTGTGCAACTATAAAACTTTAGTTTGAAGAAAGCACTTTATCCATAAAAATGTACGCATGATATTACACTTTTTTGCAGACTTTAAAAAATCCTTACGTAATCAAACACTATAAATTTAATAGGCTTCGTTTACATTTTTGAACTCAAGGATGTTCGCTGCATCTGCATGGTTTCTGCTAATGATTTTCTTGAAACACGAACAAATTTTTCTGTAGTTTGGGAGCAATCACAGTTTTTTGTGTATATTCATGCACGATATTTTTATTTGGTTTAAAAATATTTTGAGATTACGTTTTATTGCATGTGCAATGCTGTTGTATTTTATACAGACGTGATCTCCCTTTTGATCCTGTTGCACACTCCACACCCACATACAGTGCAAGTAAGAAGCAGTTAGATTTGAGTGATTCTGGCTCGGAAATTTCTGATGAGGGATACAAGACTTCTGATAACACAAAATTGCTGACTGACATGCTTAATGGTTCAAGCCCAGCCTTGGACTCTAAGACTACACAACCGCGTGGCAAGCATTCTCATGTGAGCCTCCGAAGTCGACCCGGATCTATTGATGAGGGTAAATTAGTTTATTTCTTTGCATGCCTCCCTTAGCACAATTTGAATCTCATTCTTCATTTTATTCACTATGTTGGGCACAGACCGTCCAGATTCGCGATCAACGGACGAAGAGCCTCTTATTTCAACAGTCGCGCAACCAAAAATCATGAAAAGTAGTAGCACCAGCAGAGTAACGGGGAAAGGAATAGTGTCTCAACGACCCTTAAATGACAGGGCAAGGTCGTCTGGAAGATCATCCGAAGGTGACGCCAGTGACACGAGTGGTATTCACACTCTCCCTAGAGCTCCAGGAATCATGAAATCAAAGTCTACCGTCACAGCCAACAAACGCCCGACTCGAAGTTTATCAGCAGGAGGATCACAAGATTTCTACGGGAGAAACACATCCTACGCGGCAAGCCAACGCATCGCAAAAAATATTCCTGCAGGGACACGAACTCCAGTCACTACTAGAGCAGCGCTAGGGAAAAACACATGGAATGGATCAAACACTGGTCCAAGGTCTAGAACCCGAGGAAACTTGTTCCAAACAGACCTTTTCAATGATAAGCCTGGAAATGATAAGACTAAAGGTTGTTACAGCGAGGATTTGAAAGACATTGATCTAGCAGTATTGATTAGAACCGCGCTAGAATTGCCGTCCGACGAAGATAAAATTTCCCATATTGAGTTGGCTTTAAAACAATTGGAGGCGAAACAAATTCGTCGAAATTCTAGCGACGCTCAGACTGTAAGTTTGCCATATAGTAGCAGTTCCGTGGACTCCAGTCCAGTACACAACAAATCCGTTGCAGTCTCAATTAAAAAACGCAGAGACAACGGAAACACGAAAATTCCTAAACCGATCTTTTATTGAAAGAACAAAAAGCTCCTGTTACCCTACCTTAGCCTAAGATACATTTGTAATTTTAAACAAGTTTGCTGACTACCTTAGGTAGACTATACACAACACCCCAGGAGAGTAGTGCAAACACCAACTTTATTTTTCATGCTTCTGTCCAGAAGAGCTAAACTTTAATATTTCTGTCCCGTAAAGGATGAACAAACTTAAGTAAGTGCATTTATAAATCATTCTAGAGCTATAGCTAGTAGTTACTTACACTCTTTCCTCTCTACTTAAACTGACCATCCGTAGTTATAGATAGATACTGGTGTGAAGGACAGAGTTTATCAAAAAAGAATAAATACCACACATCAAAATTAGAGACTGATGACTGATTTTTAATATAGATTTAGTGATAGAAATTTTCTTTGATGGAATTACCTCAGATAATTATTACTACTGATGTAAGTGTAACACTCTGACTAGGCTCAAACTCTTACGAGCTAACTGGACACAGGCGTAAAATTGTTGTTATCGGTTGTGGCCGTAGCCCAGCGCTGATGTCATGATTGGTGTCTAGCCTTTTCATGTTTCCAAGACTTTTCTCGCATACAACTTACGCTTTAATTTTTTTGTTTAACTAATTTTGTAATTTAAGAAACCAAATCCTAAAAACGCTATTGTTATTCGAATTTCAACCCTGCTCGATTTGTATCAAGCTAGCACTATCCTAACGTTCTGTTTACTATTTAGTACAAAGTATTCTTTTGGTGGAGAGTAACAAGCTTTTGGATATTGTAAATCTTCAGTAAATATCTGACGGTATTTATTTGGTTCCTTTTCAATGTTTAAATAGTTCTCATAATGAAATTTTCCTACTTTTTGCTTCATCATGTCACTGCAGGTGCAAGTATATAACTGGACGGTCGTAGATGAACTAGATAGAGCCAGACTTATTGTATTTATTTGGGGTGAGCTGAAAGGGGTTGATGGAAAGATTGATCGGTGCCAGCAGTTCTCTAGATTCTGAAATTAGTTCAGAATATTAGTTTCTAGTAACAAAATATTATATCTGTATTATTCTTTATAGTACGGACTGTATATAACTTGTGATTTGTAAATTGCAAGCAGCATGTGGAACAAGTTACCATGAATGGAATAAAAGTTACATTCTACATGATTAATATTTTATACTTTAGTTTAAATTTTGAGTGCCTTAAATGTAACGCTTTGAGCGTAGTTTAGAAATTTGAAATTGTGATGAGCATGTACCTCTGTAGATCGCGTAGATCAGAGTGAATTGTAAATTAACAGAAAAGATTGCTTAGCAATATCATTGTAAAACTCTTCGAATATGGCTGAAATTGATAACTTTTTTACGACAACATTTCTTTTTAATTCGCTAGTTGATCGATTGCAACCATCAGAGAAGGATAAATTGTTTGAATCTGAGTATGCTTAATTTTGATTCGAAATAAAACGTGAAAAATCAGCCTTTAATTCCGCGCAAAGATTTGTTATGAAAGAAGCGGTATCATGAGCTGAAAGTGTTTTTGAAATGATTTGGGCGCTTTCCTCTAATACGCTGTTGTTTACTGGTATTTATAAATATGTATCAAGAAGATGTTTGTTTAGAAAAAAAAACTCTGGAATGGTTGTTGGTCTGTTGCATTGTGGAACAAGATTGTAAGGCAAATTATTGAATGTTGACCATAACCCTTGTTATGAAGTCAAAAATGGGATGTGTATTTTTTGTTTTGACGCATGAATTGGCATTTTGTTCAATTCCATTTAGAGAGTAATGCATTCCATGTATGTTTAAATCCGTAATCGTTTAGCCGACCCTTTAGGACCCGCCAGTTTTTACCTACAGCACGGGATCGATAGAAAAGGCTTCTTTGTTTATTTTTTATTATCTTCAATTGGTCAACTACGTCAAAATTTCTCTTGTAACATGTTCCACAATGCTTACCAAATTAGTTTAGTTTGGGCTTAGATCAGTCATGTAAATACAGAAAGCTGCGATATTAAAATGAAAAAACAGCCAAAAAATGAATGATGTTTGGCAGGCCAGTCACATTTAAAATTGCTCGAGAGGTTTAATAACTATATGTAAATTAGCTCGAAAAATTAGGAGTGAATGAACTAGGAGTGAATTAGGAGTGTATATTTGTTTGTTTACGTATTTCGAATTTAAGTTGATTACCGAAGTTTTCAAATGTATTGTATATCAATTAATAAAATATCAAACACTGATACCGGTTCGTGTTATCGACTTTTTAAGCTTTACGTGGCAATCGCGCTGTAAGAAAAATGTGCAATTATGTTTGTAATAAAACCTTTAAGTATTATTTAGGTTAATTATGAGTTTGTTACCGAATCATAGGTTATTAGGTTATAGGTATTCTTTAGGAAAGATAATCATGAATAATTAGCTTCCTCATTCAATCAAATAACGTGCTACAATATAATTACTGCCTTTAATTCACATAGTGATCTAAGGGACATTTTTATCGCCATAGCATTTGAACTTTGTAGCTTAAAACTAAGGATCGTGCTCAAAACCTTTATGGATGCTGACACATTGGCGTAGGTGTACGAAGGTTGTGATTGTGAATGGAGTAAATGAAGCTCAATTATTTGGAGCTCATAGCATTTTGAATGTTTCTATTTAACACAATTTACAATTAGTGATTGGCACAAGGCAGCTAATTTATAAAATTTTTCTTCCATGAACCAGAAAGGAACTTCCTTACTAGGCGATTCAGGTGCATCCGACAATTGATTTCTGGAACAGTGGGCACATTTTTGTGTTTCTCATTATAGAATTGTACGAATTTTATCAATATCGTGTATGTATATTTTGAGATAACTGCTTGAAAATTTAACAATTATTCGTCTAGATATTATCATATAACTAATACGTACATTATTTTGTATGATAATTTACAGATGTATTATAAAGATATAAACTAAAAATAGGTTAAGCCATGGGGGAGGATAAGTAAACTGATGGAGTAAATATGGAGTGTTGGACTTCTTAAATATCTTCATGACACCAATTCCACTGTAAAAAAGAGTTGGGTTGAATGTTTACGCACACAAAAGTTTAATTGAAAATCCCAAAACATGAATTTTCGTAAATTACTAAAAAACCATTGCGATGAATGGTAGTAACCATAGTTTCCTGAATAATCAAATCAACACTTTAAAATTACGATGTACAATTTATAATTCTCTTATCAGTTAAGTAGATTTTAAGCGTTTCATTACTTCGCATAAGCCATTTTACTGAATGCATATTAATATAATATCCTTGTTATATTTAGATGTACTGTAGAGTAAAAGAAAAAATATTTGTATTGTTTTATTTGTGTGTTTATATATAACATGTATTTAGTTTAGCTTGAGTCAGTCAGTCGCATAGCATTTTTTACGGTTAAATAAAATATGCCAGTACAATCCATTTTTGATTTTATGCTGCGCGGTCTTATGTTAGTGTGTCTGAAAACTTCTTTTTTTTGGTGTACCCATATGAATTGGCTGATTCGGGTAATATTGGTGTTGATGCCAAAACCTTTTACATATATATTATATCATTGTGTTAAAATCAACTATATTTAAAAGAAAAAATATTATACATACCGCTAATTTTTAATTTCAATTAGCTCAAACGGGAAATAAATATAAATTGTAAAAATAATACCGTTCATTTCACATTCTAATTTTTACATGACGAAACAATGAACATATCCTAAATAATCATATTAGTTCATATATATAGATGCACTGCTTTTACATGTGCTTGGTAAAACATTTATTTTACCTGTTTGACTTTGACTCCTTCCAAATTGAGGTTCAGCATTATCATTATAAGTTTCGTCAGGGAAAAAGATGGTCAAATAATTTTAATTAACTTTTTTGGCCTAAATCAGCGGCTGAATTCATTGCATGGAGATTGCTGGATAGTGTCTTTACCTACCTAAGGTATTTTCCTTCGTAATAAGGCTGATTGCATGCAAAGAAGAAACAATGCTCACGTGGTTCTGCTGGCGCAAATTGTCTAGATGGCCCAACTGGTTGAACCAATCTCATGTTTATTGAGGTAAGAGAAAGAAAATTCAACTTTCTGCTCGGTCTTTGTGCATTAATGCCCTCCCAGTTCTTTAAGCGTTCTTTATCCTGCATATAATTATAAAAAGCTGCTCGATTTGATTGAATAAAGGGACCGAAAAGTTTATAGATTACAAGCTATTGTAGCTGCAGTTTTGGTTTAAATACGGAAACCATCTATTTAGTGCTGTCGGAAACGTTAACGTGGTTAGTTCTATTTAGCTACAGTTTGTCATTACTAACGATAAGCATACTTACCAGTTAACAGTATTTGCATTTTTACATACTAAATTTTAATATGTAATTATCTAATTAAAATACCGAGAATCGGGTAAAAAATTTTACTTTAAGAACGTGGTTAAAATACTTCAATTTGAATTTTTAATAGTCGGATAGTTCCCTAGAATGAAAGAAGTTTCTCCTAGCAAAAGTCATGGTTACGAAGGAGTAAACGAGAAGACGCAACCAGTATCAATGGCAACATTTTTGGACAAGTACATGAACTACTTCAAGGTAAATTTTTTCAGAGGATAAATACGCATTACGCAATATGTATTTATTTGTAATTGCCAGTTTTCGATATTCCTGTGAAATATTAAATCTGTAATCAGTCTCTTTACATGATAATTCTTTGATTGGCGTTGTTTATTGTAGGTCGCTATGGCTGGAACTGGACTTGTGGGGTTATATCTTGTTTCCCGAAGTATTAGGCTTGTAAGTAATCCCATTAGGTTGTTTTTCTCTGTTTAACTGAGTATATATTACGATTAAAAAGTGAAAGTTCAAACGTTTTATTTTATTACAGACCCGCCAATTCCAAAGTGTTGGCGAAATACCGGAGGAATTCTTCATAAAAAAATTCAAACTTTTTGGTGTCATAAGAAAGGTTTCCCCTATTTCCAGGAACGATTCTGCTGACATGATTGATATAGAATTATATATCGACCACACTCCAATAGTCAAATCTTCGCGAATGGTTTTAAAGAAAGTACCAGTGACACAAGAGCCACTTCCAGTCAGAATCCCTTACGTAAAACTCCATCGACAGTATTTTGACACAGTTAAAGTACGCATTGTCTCAAAAAATGCAGTTTTCATTCTTTTGGACAAACAAGAGGATCAAGAAAAGCAATTTATTTTAGCGCAAGTAAAAATCAAAGAAAAGGGCCGTTTTGTGAGTAAAATCTTGGGGACTGATTATTCGTTACAAATAGAAAGTGAGCAACTTAAAAATCGTCCAGTTGTTGCTAAATGTTTGATTTTTTTTTGAACATGTATAGTTTTGGCGACAGATGGACCTTGGTCATCTTATAATTAGTAGTGGCTTTGGCAGTGTGGCGGCGCAGACAAGGGTGCGGAAAAGTTGCATTCTTCAACACGCTACCGCTGACTGGTCGGATGAAAGATGAAACTATAAATATTGGTGTTAAATTTATTCCGTGAGGTATTGACGTTTCAACCAACCAATCAGCAACAGTGTCTGTTAGACAACGCAACTTTTCCGCATCCTTGTCTCCACCTCTAGCCTTGGTCTCACACCATTCAGCATCCTTCGTCGTCGTTTGATCCTGAAGCAGGTTTAAAATATTATTCAAAACTGTTAAAATCAGAAGATATCGCTGCTACCGCCAAAAGAGGAATCTGGGGTGACCAGGATTCACCACGAGCATCTTTATTTAGTTCAATCACAGCAGTCAGTTTAAAGCTTATAAGCTTTTTGCGTCGAATTATCATGGTAGATAAGCAAAAAAAGTGATGTTCTATTTCTGTATTTCTACTCTTTGACAGTAGGGACTAGAGAGCGTTGTTAAATTACGACTGTTAAATTTGGAATATTGGAATTATCGGAAAATAAAATTGAAAGCAAACGTTACTTTATTATCCTGGGAAATTCATTTGTTATAAAATTATAATCGAATTTGCAACTTCTTGATATTATGAATTATGTAGTTAAGAGGAATTTCGTGCAGTTTAAATTAAGTCAATTTTAAATGCAGCTAAACGAAGAATGAAAACAAAACTAAGTTCTCTACCAATCGTATTTGTCGCAGTTTTGAAAGCCGCAAGGTAAACTAGCATTTTGTAAGAACTGGAACCTCAGTTTTTTCTAACACAGGAGTTTTATTCGCAAAAATGGAATGATTCATGTTTACAAACAATCAAGAACATAACAGAACAATAATTTTTATCGGCTTAAAACTATGTAATTTGATTACATTGCATTACATATATTTACGCTAAATAATTAGGAATCGTTATAACTAAAAATCAGTATTCGATTTCTAGAAATGACTGAATATCAACATAAGAAAATGACTTAAGTTTTATGTACCACAAGTTTTCGTGCACTCTGTTGGATCTAATAGATTTGTATACCTTTTTAATACAACACATTACGCGATATAATCTGAATGAATAAACATTCACAAAAATCAAAAAAGTAAGTAAATTAAGATTCAAATACTTAGGTAATGTAGCATTAGAATAATTAACTCATTTCCATATAGTTTATCCATAGGAATCAACTTCTTTAATTACATTATTATACAACTAAAATGATTACAAAGTAAGCAGTGAGAACAAAAACTCAGAAAAAATAAATGCTGACAAACATAAGGCGAATAGACTTAGCGATTAATTTTTTACTTTGGTTAATTTTCAGATATAATACATCATTAGGATTTTTAAAAGGACTATTCCTTGTTTCACGGCATAACAGATGGATCTTTACTCTTTTACACCAGCAATTTTAATAGATCTTCACGTCCACTAAAAGTCAACTACAACGGCTAAAGTAAACCGGTTGCCAAACAAAAAAGCCTTATCTTACATAAAATACAACGTAACGTAAGTATTTGACGTAATTGAAATGAATTCCTCCTAACAAGGAAGTGACCACATAAATGGCATGTAAGATTCAAGAATATCAGACTTCTAAGA
>JAANSQ010002939.1:0-10939 GCA_036850885.1 Lepidocyrtinus dapeste
TTAACTGTTATTGATGTAAAATAATAGATTTTCTTCCGTAGTTCACTTAAATTTTAATATTCTCTACACTGTACTTCACTTTTCCGAGCCTTTGCGTAAACAGGTTAACCTCAGAATATTATACTTTAGTTTTTGTTCTGTGAATAAAATCTTTTGTGACTAGAATTTGTTTCCCAAATAAAAGCTTGCTGGACGTAACATTACAGGGATTGTAAAAGAGTAAAGTTTACATGTGTGTTAAATTAATGTGTTGTTTTATAATATGGTTAGGTTAGGTAGACCACACACTCAAAGCGAACAACTCATTTTTCGGCTACCATTATTGTTACCCTTCCATTATTATCCAGTAAACTACAACAGCGTAGCGTGCTTGTCCTAGAAAATCTTATGTATCCCAAAGGCGAAAATGAATTGCATTTAGTATGGCCCAACTTGGGTTGGATTATATCTTCATTAAGGAGAAGCAAGCACATCAGAAGACAATACCAGAACAAAGCTATTTCGATCTGATACTTTTCGCGGTGGAGTAACATGAGAATAATCTATGCCCGAGAATATTATGTTAATGTACCACATGCACACCGCACCATTCAAATTAAATGCTTTCATAACCATGTGCCTTGTATTTTGTTTGGGTTAAAAGGGTTGCGTTCCGGCTGTGAATTAATTTGACTTCCAACTTGGGTTTTGCTATAATGACTGTTTAAGTTAAGGCATTTTATTGGATTAAGATTAGCTTAGTTGACGTGTTCCAAGTAGTTAATTTAAGTTCCCCTTTTCCCAATCGGTACACTAATCCATTCGGGATGGCGATGCTAGCAGAGCCAAGGAGGAAGCAAAGAATCGGCCCCAATCCCAGGGGAAAGCTTTTCACCGAAGACACGGATAACGTGGGCCGACAGATGCTCTTGAAAATGGGCTGGAAAACGGGGGACGGGTTAGGTTCGGGCTGCCAAGGAATGAGTGAACCCATCAAGCCAAAAATTAACACGGACGCGAGAGGTATCTAATTAATTGGATTTAGCGTAAAATACCGAGATGCATTATACATATTTATCTTCAGGTTTTAATGCCACAATCCTTAATCTTAGGTCTCGGTTTTGATAAAAAGGAAGATCCATGGGTAGCCCACAATGAAGAATTTGAGCAACTCCTAAAAAGTTTAAATTCCACCAAACCCGAAGACCATAAAATGCCCACTGACGATGATTCTAGTGGTTCTGCTAATGAGGGACTGGAGAATAAATCTAAATCTTCTAGATCCCGTATTCAGTAAGTTAAAATATGAAAAGTAAGGTTGTCCATTCAATTGTGTAAACTAAATGACCATTATTTTTTTTCCTCTTCCAGCTATCACAAATTCGTCAAAAACAAGGACCTAAGTAAGGCCTCTGCTAAAGACATGAGTTGTATATTTGGAAAATCTGTTGACGCTCTAGGTCCGATTATCACCGACACCGATCCGCCGTTACTGGAAGATGAGCCGAAGCCTAAAAAGAAAAAATCAAAGAAAAGAAAGCAAGAGAGTGAAGACCATGAAGAGACAACAGAACCTCCAGCTACTACTACTGCTTCACCAGAGTGTTCAAGTACTGTGGCAAACGACCTTCATCTAAATAATTTGGAGGAAAACAATGATAACACTAAGTATGAAGAAACAGCACCAAAGAAGAAGAAGAAAAAGTCCAAAAAGCATAAATCAAATGAGGATGATTCCGATTCGAATCCTCCTACTTCCTCCTCTACTATCGAAACAGCTCCAAAGCTGGAAGATACTTCAAAATCCAAGGACGAGGGCAAAGTTGAAACATTTGGTTCAATGCAGTTTATAAATCGTGGTTCCATCGAAGATTATTTTAGGGTTGGAAAATCTGTCGACGTTTCAGTTCCAACCATCACCGATCCACCTTTACTGGAAGATGAGCCGAAGCCTAAAAAGAAAAAATCAAAGAAAAGAAAGCGAAAGAGCGAAGATGATCATGAAGAGGCAATAGAACTTCCAGCTACTACCTCTTCACCAGAGTGTTCAGTTACTGTGGCAAACGACCTTCATCTGAATCATTTGGAGGAAAATAATGATAACACTAACTATGAAGAAACGGCACCCAAGAAGAAGAAGAAAAAGTCCAAAAAGCATAAGTCTAATGAGGATGCTGTAGATTCGAATCCTCCTACCTCCACATCTACTATTGAAACAGCTTCAAAGAAAAAGAAGAAAAAGTCTAAAAAGTATAAATCAGATGAAGACGATGCCGATTCGAATCCTCCTACCTCCACATCTCCTATCGAAACAGCCCCAACAACGCAAGAAGATTCATCAGAATCCAAGGAGAAGAGCGAAACTGAAACACTTGGTTCAATGCAGTTTATAAATCGTGGTTCAATTGAAGATTATTTTAGGAATAAGAGACTGCAAATGCTAAATAGAAAGATGTCAAAATAGACTGGAGGAAAAATGTATTTGAGTGCGCATTTTGAAGTGGAAATAAATCGCAAGAAAAAAAACTATAAAATGTACTTTAGTATTTTCATCACCTTTCTTGCCATTCTTCCATTTCGTGATGAACATTTAAGACTTTGAACATTCCTCAGTAAATAAACTGTAAATTTGGAATTCGGAAGGAATAAAAATAACTGCGAGGCATACAGCATGGCTAATGCAATGCGCTTCCACTTGCTAGCCATTCATCACCATTTAGCATATATTACTCATGTTTCAAATTATAGAATACCATCTGACCAAGTCGTTACTTAATCCAGATAACAAGAAATTAGTCATTTTCCCGAATCAAATCACTTTTTTATTTTATAGTCCAAAACTGTTCTGTCTCATAACTCTTTCCCTAGGTATATTTCTCACGTTGCCCCTTACTTTATACTTCCTACAACGTAGCATAACCGTCGGGCATATGGAGTTTATCCCTCGAAATTGCTTCACATACAATGTTGAGGTTCTTGTGGTTTACCTGCCCGCATTTGAAGGGATTTTTTAAAATTCATTTTCATTTGGCGTACACAAACTCAATTTAAAAACATTTCATTTAGACTTTTACATTTACGCTGTGTTGATATTTCTCAGGGATGCAAATACAAAGCAGAACACTTCCTTCTGACGTTCTGACTCTAGATGAATGATTCGAAATGGAATGTGGAAATGTGAACACGGATTTATGCTTTACATGTTATTAACATAATATGTGCCCATTACCCACGGATTTCCTTACTGAATAGAAATATTTATTTCTCATAGAATACATGATTCATCTCTACAACTCTATAACCTCCCTTTTACATAGATATTCGGAGTGAGTTTTTCTCTCCTCCATATCTAAGACATTTCCTAACCGATTGTGAGATCATCATCGTTGCTGTCATCTTCCTTTGATTTACGGTTGTAAATAGGCACATATCAGTTTCAATTTCTTCAATTTTCAAATCTAACATTACGTAATCGAGTATAGCTAGTGGTGTGCGAACTTTTTTACTGATGTGGTTTTATTTGCCCGTTTTTTGTCTAGGTATGTACCGTACCACGAGCAAAATAGAAACATCAGCAATTTTCCTACCTAAAATCTTAAAAGGCAACGTTGCCCTCAGTCTTCATCCCATTTATTCTTATTTTTCGTCACAACTACACGTATAATGTTTCAAGACATTAGATGAGATGCATGATTCAATATTTATCATGCAAATAGGTTCCAAGCTCTAGCAATTTTCATGTTCCTCCTCCAGCTTTTATCGCTCATTTATCAAAATTAAATCATTCTAAAAAATTTTCGCGGAAGTGTTACAAACTAACAAGTAATACATTTTAAAAATGGGCGGGTGCTTTCAAACTATCAAATTTTTTCAAGATGTTACATGTAAATGCTCATTTTCTCACGTTTCCCGAAAACCAAGATGACAATCTTATGACTCATGCACATTTTATTTATGTGCAAGCAGAACTACGTTGCTCGCAGTAGACTTTCATTCCAACTTTCCAACGAAGTATTTTCCTCTCCAAAACATTTCAAGATATTTTCATTTGACGTATGTAAATCATACATTTTTAGCTTAGGTTCAGTCAGAGGTAGAATCTAGAAGTTTGATTTCACAGAATGTCAAACGGAAATAAGTATGCATTAATTCTGGAAACATTTTTTAAAAGAAGGACCATTTCACAACTTGGTATCTTTCTATTTTACAACTGATAACGTTTCTATCAGTATAAATATCAATCAGTTGCAGGTAATTAAAAAAATCCTTGTTCTTTTTTCCTTTTGCACCTGCCTATAATAAAAACCGCTTAACGTTTACTTCTAATAAGTAGTTGATGTAGCAGACAAAGTTTCAAACCGACTCTACGTAAATAAAAATGAAAGGGAAATCACGTACAATAATGAGATCAAAAAAATCTTTAGTTTGTAAAAATCTGTTCCGTAATAAATAACTGCTATATTTTACGCTTCACTTGCGCCAGGTAGATAAGGATGGACCTTGCTTTTACTTGACCCTCTGTGATTTACTCCCAATTTTTGCGAGTGCTGGCTTAAATACGTTACGTATGTTGTTATATTACAATTTAAAACTCCGAACCATATGCTTCAAAGAGGGAGTTAAATTAAATATGTAAGGAGTAAGCTCATCTTGATACATGTGTATTGCAATTTTTTGTTTGTACGTAGTTTTCAAAAATAAATTTTTATTTCCCCCATCTCGCCCATATAACGCAGATGTTAGGATATTAAAAGTATTAAAACTTGTTTGATTGCACGCTTCAATGACCGTCGTCGCCTCAATAAAAAAAATATATATGCTATACACTAAACCAAGCGTGTTGTTCAGCTGAACACAAAAATATAAATAAGCCTACACTCATCAAACAAATCTTTCTCAATCTACGTTTTAAAAAGGGTTTGCCTTACATATTTTCCGTGATTACGATGAATTTCAGAGTATTTTTGTTACCACTTCCCGAGGGGAAAGAATAAGGTGCAAATTCTTTTCATGAGGATCTAAGATCATTTCACTCGCTCAGAAAGTGAACTGAACATGCACTTCTCTGAGATACATCATTCATTACAGATCCCTGAACTGAAGTTTTGCACTTTAAGGGTGTATAGGGAATAGGGAATGGGATTCATCTTTTTTTGATGTGAAGCAATGAAAAGATGATGTACCTATGTTTGATTTTCGGAGCTCCTTGATTTTTGAACGTGACTGAATGTATGCTAAAAAAATGGGTCATTTAGTTTCTTCTTTCCCTGGCGCATCTGTCTTAACTCTAGAGTGCTTTCCCAACTCTAAAAACTGTACACAAAACAGTCAGAAATAAATAAAGTTTATTTTTTTTCTGTATTACCAAAAGTACTCCTCGTAGACTAAACAGCTCTAAAAATTTACTCTAGCTAATTCTCAAACTTTTAAACAACCTGGTTCGCAGTAATTTAGAATGGCATAATAACACGTTTGAGTAGGTATTAGCAAAAATATGTTCAATTTCAAAACAATTTTGGATCATTACCTTCAAAAACTAAAAGTAATCTTAAGAGTTGGAATTAGGAATGGAACCGACAATAGGCAGAGGCAAACGCTGATAATTTGATGGCGCTATAGAACTATAGAATGATCAGATGGAATAATGATAATGGTTATGAACGGACTAAATGATGTCACTCAGCTTCGTTGGCAGAATACTGTGTAGTACTTAACGATCCATGTGCTTTTCATTTCAATGGACTGTTGCAAGCTGAAACTGAGAAGGAGGCAAGGGCTATTTTCCTTTATATCGGCTATACCTGTAAAACCCATGATTGACTGAATGCACTCAAGTCTTATAAACCATTTGGAGAAATGAGCCATAGCACCCGAATTGATATTACGATGAAAAGCTCCAGAGAATATCTCGGGCGAGAGGAGAGGAATCTAACCAGTGCCAGAAATTCATGCAACTTTATAAAAAAAACACTCATAAAATGTAAACTCTCAAAACTGTAAACTTCAGCACGCTCTCATAAAATTTAAGTAGTATAGATATAGCATTATAAATATTTTACATTATGATTATTATTACGGCGCAAGTTTTATGACACATGACACCTCTTGCACCTCTGCTCCGTTTCTACTTCAAACAAAGTTTTCCGTTTCGAACGAAACTTGCAATTTGATGAAACATGTACTGCCTACACATGTGTAGATTAAAAGCGATTCTAAACACTCAAAAGCATCATTTTGATCTTATAATAAGACCCTTGAGGATGAGGATACGCGCCCATTTCATATTATGTGACAGGGTTTAATGTTAACACAAGCCGAAAATGAGTGCAGAGGGGAAAAGGGAAAGAAATAAAAAACATTTTTATATCACGATGCTCGTACATGACGCATTTTCAAGAATACGGAAAAAGATTATTTTACGCAATAAAACCCCGGAACACAAATATGTTATGCGGCATACTTTGCACGATATTTAATATATGTTCGCATCAAAAACCGATTTTCTATGCATTAATCAACATCCTCCATCATCCTCCTCTCTTACTCTCGTAGGGCTGCTGGTGTAAAACAAAAACTGATTTTTTGCTCCGTGTCTTAACTTTTCTTGTGTGTGGCTCAGGCTCAAAAATTGAATTTTCTTGTCATACGAGGAAAATTTAATTTTGTTAAGCCTTCAAGGCAAATACTCGTCGACAGAGGGAAACTTGTAAAAAAAACTAGTTGGAGGACGTGAAGCGGAAGAGAAAGTAGGATTGAAACTGTGAATGAGTGTATAGCTGCTTCCCGGGGAAATCTGATACGCTCAATTTGTTTTTCTCTGGAAGAAAGTGAGAGTGAACCTATTGTGGAGCATTGTCATAACGCATTATTGCTGATTTGCGTGCAATCAATCAACCCAAATAAGATGGATGGATTGAGCGCTCAGGAAATAGAGCGTAAGTTTATTTTTCGTTTTTTCCCTTGTTAAAATTACTTATTCATGAAAGTTTTCATTTTCCAAATCCGTGGACTGGAAATTACACGCGAAAAAGTTTGAACAAGGCCCATGGGCTACATTAAAGTGATGAAGTGACATTGTGTCTTGATTACACCACACAGTTTCATTCCCCCCCAACTATTTTGTTAATTCTGCAATGTGCTCAATCTTCCAGGGGCAAAATTCGCTTTCTCCATTTACGACTGGGATGGGTCAAATACTGTGGACGCTTGCAGACTCGGTGATTTACTCCGGGCTCTAGAGCTAACACCAACACTCAAGACGATTAATAAACTGGGAGGAACGCAAAGGCGAGGTGAATTAAAATATTCAGATTAAAATATAAAATTCCAGTTTTATTAAAAAAGACGATAACGACTTGGTGCCCAAAGGAATGTCACGATATGTGGAATGCTTGGAACTTTTAAATACTTTTTAACAATAAAGCATTGCATGCTGTAATCATATTAAAACAGAAAACATTACTTTTAAACAATGCAGGGGATAAAATGCTCACATTGGAAGAATTTCTTCCCATCTATGCTGACGCAAAGAAGGATAAGGACGTGGGGCAAATTGATGACTACATTGAAGTACTTAAGCTATACGATAAGGAGGGAAATGGTTTTATTTCCGCTAACCAACTTAGCCACTTATTGCTTGGATATGGTATACGACTTGTGTGATTCAATTTTTCTACGTATCATAAAACTATACGTGTTTTGATGAAATATGGCGGATTTTCATGACTCGGTAATGACTTTCAGGGGAGAAGCTAGACCATGATGAAGTGTTGGAGATTATGAACGATTGTTGTGAGCCTTGTGATGACGAGGGATTTACGAAATGGATGCGTAAGTTTTACTTTGTTTGCTTTCGCGTCGATCTAAATTGACTTTTGCAATATTGCAAGCATTTCAATCCTCTTGAAAAAATTCATGGAGAAAGGGTTGCAGATTGAAACAAATTAATTAATTGCTTCATTTGCTACTCTCATACTTAGCATTCGTCAAGAGAATTTGTGCCGGTCCACCTGAGCCACCAATGGTGACTATGACGAAAGGTGGGAATAAATCATCAGCAACGAAGCAAAAAATCAATCCTACTCCTACCGTAGTGGATGAGTACGAAATGTCGAATATTCCCTCTGTAAGCTACAGTGAAGCTAAGCCAATGAATGGGGAAGATAAACCCGCAGGAGAAGAGGAAGAAGAGCCTCCTGTTGCTTCATTCACTCTGAAAAAGCCAGCTCGAAGTAACAGTGTTAATCCTCCCGAAGAGAGTGCTTAACAAGTTTAAAACTTGCAATTCTCGCCGTACATTACTTGCGAAATGGAGCTTGACTTGAATCAGCAAATGTTCCTGCTCTATTGTATTTTTCATTTTTTGGAAGGAACGATGTGCTGCAAAAATCTTAATACTGCTTCTCTAGATAATTAGTTCAAACGGTATTATCCTTTTCGACAGCACTAAACTGCATTACTATGATTTACCCATTGTAACATAAAAAATACCCTTCAGTATTTAAAAAATACTTAAACATATAAAAGTAACTTTGAGTATTTTACATGTTTGAAGAACTTCCTACGTGGTGTATGCTCAAGCCACATCATCTTCTTGATGCTCATCATATCATCATCACATCATCATCTGAAACTTGAAAGAGTTTGTGTTGAAATTGAAATCAAATACAATATTTAAACTTACTTTGCAGATATATTACCCCCGATTTGTTGGCCAAATAGTATTACCAAATCATTATAACACATTATGAATAGGTTATAATGCATGAAAAGTTTCCTCTCTTGAATCCCCTGTAAAAAAATTTACTTCTGATTATGGTAAAGTTAAGTAAATATGTTACGAAATTTAGTTTAATAAACTTCCCAGTTGGAACTGTTTCCTTACACAAATTTACATTTTTGAGAAACGACTGACTTTAGCAAGGCATACAACTGCATACTGCATTTAGAATTAGAAAAAAATCATATTCTGGCTTCCTTAAGACAATGTCTGTTTGAACTGAAACTGATTGCGTTCCAGGCTGATCAGAAAAAACTAATCTTAATATATGACGGGGCAATGTGATACCTTGTTGGAAGGTTACATACTTCATCAAACTTGAACCAGCACGTAACAGAAGTGACCTGCGTCTTTGTCAGTGAACAAATGGATATTATGGTCTACTAATTATACAAAAAAGCGAGCCTCATTGATCCAAAAAACAAATTAGCACTTGATTTAACTTGATAATGATCAACGCTATCCAAATAACAAATGAACCAATTAATATTTACCACAATATTTTGCACATTACGAACTATTTGCTTATCAGAAAAATGGTTTAAATGATTTAACAGCTATTAATCTATTTATTTACATTTGTTCCTTAATTAGCCTCAATAAATGTCTTACAAGTTAGGGCATAAAATATGGCATTCTCATGGACTTCATGGCAATGAAAACCTTCCAATATTATTTTGTCTGGGTCACTTGACTGGTAGTCTCCTCTAGTATTGTACATTGTACGCCAACATTATAAGAATATCAAATAATTCATATCAATGCTAAATATAGCTACACACGAGTAAATTCGAAGAAGCATCTAGGCAGGCTCAAGCACGTAGTATGTAATCGTTTGGGTGCATGCTTCAATAACATCAAGAGCAAGGCTGAAGTGCGAAATGAAGAATTAAGCCTTCTATAAATTTCGATAAGCTCTGGCTTTATAGACAGAGTCTTTGGCATCACGTGAGATTTTTTATCGACACACAGGTGTCAACATGTACTCTCAGCAGAATTCTTTTATATCCTTTATCACCAAGAAAAGTCTACAAAAATTCTGCAAAGAGATGACTTTATGTTTCTTAAAAAAAGTTCTCAAACTTTGAGTAAAAAAGAAATTTTATTGATTTTTCAGTTTCATTTCTAGCACTTGATATGACATTAGTTAGGTCATAAATGTCATCGTGGTTGTGGTTTCAGAGCGGTGCATTTTTTCTTGCATTTTAATATGAATTTCATATTCTAAAAATAAACCATTCCTTTTCTCATCGCTTGAAGGACTATCATGATAACCCATGCAAAACTAGTGCATACATCGCTGCACTGGAGTTGAGACTGTTGAGGGAAACGTGTCAACAATTTTTTACAGTTCCTTACAGTATTAGGAATTAGGATGGTGCATACCTCACCTACGTCATCAAAACAGGAGCGTTTTTATGCAATCATTGTTTTGGAAAGTTGGGACAGGTCAGATTTGTTTGTTATTTAATACGAACTTAATGAACTAATTGATTCCTATGCGTGTGCTCCGCATTAAATGTTCAGAGATGTTTGCACTACATCATTACAAGCACTTCAAAATGCAAGTTTAACCATATAAACTCTGATATTTTTGCTGGTCAATAATTCTACCGTGTAAACTGGGTTTTATCCAAGGTTATAGTAAATTAGTAAAAATTATTGGTATGAAATGATTAAAAACAGAATCAAGACCAAATACTTGCTAGAGCGTTATTTTACATCCACAACTTTGTACAAAATTTTAACGACTTGGGCATTTATATCTGGAATCGATCTTGATCTAGTATTATCAGTCCTACTTAACATTATTTTTCCTGCGTAAGTAGATTGTGAAAGACCTCGATAAAGTTATGCAGTCATCCCATGTAATGAATACGATCCATTTTTACTGGAGGACAGAACTGAAGCTTTACATTACGTTATGATTCAAACTCCTTGGGAACAAAAACTTCATCTTCCTAGGGAAGATGCATTCACGGCCTACTTGAAAAGTTGTAAGACCTTATTGCAAGAGGTCAGAATTGAAGCTTTACATTTCATTATGAATCAAACTACTTGGGAACAAAAAAGCTCCAACTTCTTTCGGAAGATATGCATTCAAGGCCTACTTGAAAAGTTGTAAGACCTTATTGCTGGAGGTCAGAATTGAAGCTTTACATTATGAATCACACTCCTTGG
>JAANSQ010002940.1:0-10937 GCA_036850885.1 Lepidocyrtinus dapeste
AAACATTCAACCCTAAATACATAAACCATATAGAACTTTTGTGACGAAAGCATATTCGATATATCTCCCAAAAGAAAGGAAATTACATTATTGTACATTTGAGAAATGGAGATGGTCATTAAATGGTTGGTGAGCTGTCAACATCAATATGATCATCTGCAGATGAAATAGTACTTTCCCTCGGAGAAACACCTCTACATTCTAAAAGGATACAAACTTAATTTCGTTTACTCGTTTTGGGAAAATCATTTCCGTGCAGGGTAATAATCATAACAATATCTAATAATATTTTACGTTTGTTCATACCATGTCCATCAAAAAAACCCTACCTCAGTGGGCTCAGTGGAACCAACTTCATTTAAAAATGACGAGAAACGAGAATCAATTAGCTCAGAGCAAATCGGAAAATTCCCAATAAGAGAATATAACTGGAGAAAAAGAATTTGAGTAAGATACAAAACAAACTCTACAGCTTAATGCGTGTATGCTTTTTCATAGGGATTTTGTTTGCTTGTTCCACACTCTAGAAGAAAGAACCACCAAAACACATGCGACTCTACTTATTGCGAAACAAATGCTTTGGTTCAGTATCCCTGGCACAATAAAATAGAAACAAGAAGATGCATTGCTTCGTCGGAAGAATCATTACAGGCACAGGGAAAAAATAAAGGATAGCCATTCTTTACTCCTCTAAATTCAACTTGTTTATGGTCTTTAGCAATAATAATACAAAAGTTAGAAGAAACACCATAGAGAAAGTAAGAAACCTTGAGTGGATTTTCTTTCCGTCTCTGTGTGTTTATCATAATTTAGGCATTAGTCGGACACATTCAATTCCCCAGAGATCAAATACATCTTATACAGTTTCCTTCTTTAAAAAGAATGCACCGTTTTTCTACAAATGCACTATGGTTTTACCTACATCTTTGCCAGTTAAACTTGCACAAGGAATCAGTAGGATGTTTATGCACACCTGCTTGCTTTTTATTTAGCTAATTGCGTGAAGCCTCTAAGTATATTCTATATCTGCTCAAATCTAAGCCACTAAATGATGTTGGATTCGCCAAGGGGAAAGTGAAATCAGTAGAATTTATTTCCCTTTGCAATAAACTTAAGACATTAAATGAACATTTTGTCATGAATGAAAAAACTCTTAAAAAATGTGACTTTAGTTGGTTTTCACGATCTATGTTCAACGAGGTAAGATGACATTGCTGGGAACATTCCCCCAAGTATGCAATACTGGAATTCACTGATACAGTTTGTGTATTATTACCCTTACAATCTAGATCTCTCAGAAAATGAATGCAACAGACGATCCCTAAGTATTATCACAATGTTAATGAGTTGCTTTTTTCAGTGAACAGGTTGATTTTTTGACACTTCCCAACTCTCTTTGATAGTCCATTGAGATATACTTTAGCGTAATGAAAGCCATTTCATTTCAATAATAATGGCATTGGTGTGAGCTACGACAAAATGACCCTTAAATGTTAATGAAATTAAGACAAAACCTTTTACTTCAATTGTTGTAGAGGGAATGGATTTAAAGAGACATCCAGCTACCAACTGTTTTTTGCAGACTTTTGACTGATTTTAAGAAATAAACTCATTCATCAAATATTTAAGCTGTATCTAAAAATAGCCTCAGAATCGGATAAGTCAGTTTAAAGAGTACAAAATTGCTAAAAATAGTATTTGTGAAGTAATGACTTTATTAAACTGTAGACATTTACCCTTAAGCAAAGTCATGGGCAGAATAGTTCTTCACGAGATAAGCTTGGCTTATGTAATGTTCTATCCAGGTGTTTTTCATGGATCACCATTCGTCCAAATTCGCAAGTGTGTTTTGACAAATGTACCATCTAACCTCGTCCATCGTGCAAACTATAAATTAAAATATGTTACATTCTAAATACACGGTCCAATTCATCATATCACAAGTACATTCAAAATCTCATTATTTTTTGCACGTCCTAGTTTTTCATGTTCTGGTCTAGGAGACGTCTGATAAGACGAAACCATTTTTGATATTTTTTTGACCAGGTGCAACTTACACAAAGGTTACATTGAAAGTGATGATGATAGTCATAATTACATCGTGTACAATAGCCAAAACAAAATGCATACAGTAATTGTTCACCTTATAAAATTACAAGTTTAAGCATAACAAGGGTTCTTCCTTAAATGTGAACATTCAAATTCATATCATGCAATTCAAAATGTCTATATTAGTGTACATTTCATAGCCTACAAAAACCAAAAAATTTCCCGGTTTTTATCTCCATCGATCTAAAGACTATACACCATACATCCAAAAAAATGCAAATTGAGATTTAGAAATATCTAACCATGAGTGACCAACCTACTATTCTGTACTCACACTCAGTCCACAGCTAGTTTGCCAGACGGAATCATTTTTACTTTCGTAGTTCGTAAGTCTTTACGTCCCCATAAAGTACAAGCATTGTTTCTACCGAGACAAAGTAAATAGAAATAATGATGTTAAACGCTCGTTAACTATAATTAATAGTTATTGAATTTCATAGAGCCAGAAATGTTTTCATGATGAAGTACATGCATGAATTTAGCTCCTTAGAAAATATTGCGATAGCCCCCACATGTGTCATTATCTGTATGAAGTGTAATTATGATAAATATCTTATTTAACTTTTTTTCGGTGTATGCATTGAATTAGTTAGATAGCATGTGCAACTGTGAACAATTCTTACATAAACAATTTCTAAAAATTGAAGCATGTTCATGTCTGCATATTTTATACCTTTAAGTAAAACATAAAGTGGGATGGCAATTACACACATTCAATTATGGAGACATTTGGCAATATTTATTTTTCAATTTTTAACTACACAATAATAATAATAATGTTTGGAGCTTATGCTTCTCATTTTATAACAATATAGATGTTTTCATGAAATCACGATGTTCATGAGCGGGAGGAACGAAGAGACCAACCTCCTTCATGTTCATAATTGAATATTGCGAGAGTTTTTTTTCTGTTAGATGGTACATGCATTGTTCTTGGCTTATTAGTTATAGATCAAGTAACACTCGTCCGAAAATCATTTTGAGTACTTAAAGCTTCATTGTTCATTCAGTCATTTTGCCGTAGATTTTGATCTTCTTTCTAAACATTAAGTGTTCCCCTTGATTTTTATAGCTAGTTTTTACAAATGCTCAATCACTGTTACACTCCATCAATTTGAGGTTTTGGGACTAAATTTGATTTCATGGCACTTGTAAACAATCTGGTAAAACATACGGGCACATGGAGTTCTTTTCCTCTGGCCTTTGTAAAGAATCCAGAATTTTACGCTTAGTTTTACGACCAACTTTATAGCTCGTAAAAGCGTGACTGTACTGTACTCTGAATCCGAGTATTTGGAACAATCTTGGTATCTCAGACATGCAGGCATTGCGTAAGTCAAGTTCATTCAGAAAAACTACATATACCTAAATATCCTCTTGACGTTACGAATATCAACTAGAAAATTAAGATAGATCAAATAAGTCTCAGTTTTATTACTGTTTTTTCAAGAGTACTTGTTCAAATGACTGGTACAACATTATACTGAAGTACACTAATTTTTATGTTTGATAGTGTAATTACTTTCAGAAATTTTTTAACATATCATGATAGTTATCGTTGCATTTTTGTTTCTACATCATTTAATTTATTGGCTTAATGAATTAAAAATGTTAAGCATAAGTAATTAAGCATATTTAGTCGGTAATATTAATGCAAGATATTTGTCTACAGATATTGATCTACAAACTTACCTTGTTGACCTAGGTACAAACAATAAATAGGTTGATCACACTTATGTGTACAAATTGTTTTCCCAGATATTTTTTAAAACATTTTAAGAGTAAGTTGTGTTTTAGGTACACGCATCAAAGTTTTTATACCAGCCTCCTTTTTTAAGTCGTACTCTGTAACCTAAACCTCCAGAAACACACGCGTCATTTTACGAGTCACTTTATGAGTCGTAAAATGCTTGTCTGTTTTGTGGTCTGTAAAAAAGAAATACACGCGTCATTTTACGAGTCACTTTATGAGTCGTAAAATGCTTGTCTATTTTGTGGTCTGTAAAAAGGTTTATGCTCAAATAAAGAACACTTTTGACTTCTATCATGAAGAGAGAAAATCCAAGTCATTCATAAAAATCTAGGTTTTATATCTTGTATTAAAGGGTTATTTTTGGCTCTGGTAAACTTTTTCCTTCCTCTTTAACCGATATAGGCTCCAATATGTATGCTTGTACCAAGTTAGATTGTGTTTGGAAGACAAAAGAATGAAAGAACTAGAAAGAATGAAAATTTTTATGCATTTACATATTTGCGTCTTTTGTTTTCCAAAATGTTAATAACATAAGAAAAACGTCCTGCCAATTAGGGAAATAAAGTTTTGTATTGCATTGAGTAAAGGTACCTTAAAGCGTCAACAATGATATCAGTTACATTAAATGTAAACCAAGTTTGACCTACGTAGTCGATACCGATTGATCAATGATCACGAGAAAACAGGATTTGCTGTTTGATTTATGACCGTTGACAAAGAGTCGGAAGGAGCTTAAGAAACCCTTATATCAGTCGTGTGCTATGCGTGACCACGTTTGTTTGACAAAACAAGCAAGTTATTAGTCATTGCTTTGTAAAGTGTGCCTCTTTAACAAAGTCTAGGGACCCCTGCGTTGCTTATAAGTAGTTCTTGGTGACCCTTTCGCTTGAACAATATAAATTCGCATGTTAACGCATTTAAATGGCTTGGTTTGTTGCTGAGCGAGCTTGAAAAAAAACAACAACTGTCACTACATTTACATACATTATTAAAGGTCATTCAGCGGCATTTTTGCCAAAATTATAATATACGCTTCATCTACAAGTGGCTTAAGAAAACCATACGTGAAGAGAAGGAAATAAAACAGTTTTTGGATAGCAATATTTCAAGTAGCAAACTCGCTGACTCTCATCATGTCATATTGATCAAACATTTTCTTGTTTTGGTTATTCGTCAACTGCGTTATTCAAGATGTTAAAGCCATAACTCACTTGGTTTCGCGCACACGATGGAATGCAAATTGAATTAATGAATCAAATAAAACACATTTTCCTCTACATTGTTTCAAGTAAATGAGTATAATGTAGGATTTTGTTTTACCGTGATTTGATTATCTTTGATCTAATATTTGCAGCAAGAGACAAGTTTGATAATTTATACGTTACGTGTGCATACCTCATTCCTTCATTGATCCTTTCCTGACCTTAGGAAGTTGACACATGAAAGTACGCATAAATAAATTTTTTTCTCTATTTCCTTTCAAAGACACTAAGCAAAAGTAGAAAAGCATGCTTTACCGGCAAACATGTAGTAAGGTAACCAAGCTTAACATGTTCAGCGGGTTTTTCGAGATCGGATATGAGAACTTTTTGCTCTTCACATTTGCACAAAATACATCTCTTAACCATTTTGGCGAACTTTTATTACTCGAGTGCAGCTACTGTAGACTTATTTTGGAAAGTACTCGCTAAACTCTCCTCATTTAACCAAACATGGATTTTCATGAATGTGATTGAAAGATCACATTCTATAAGGAGCTCATAATTAATTGCTTTGGACCATCCAAAGATGCAAAACTGTGATAAAGTGGATCAAGTGCCAAAATTGGGATGAGCTAGCGACGCACCCGATACAAAGACTCGCTTTGAATACATTTTATCTATTAAATAGCAGGTGGCAAAGAAGGAGTTGAAGATGCTACCTATAATAATCATAAACATAACGAATCACATTTCTATTAGATGACCAGACATGATAAAGACACTTTGCAATCACATACGTATAAAGTCAATCAAGTCCTTGGTTTTTGTACTCTGTCGCTGTAAACATTAGGCATTGAAGAAGCTATTATTCAATGGCATAATGAATAGGGGTGCCCAAATGATCAATGTTCTCTGCGAGAAGTCTGTGTAGTGTCGGGCTCTTATGCTTCTTCCTAGTGAAATGCTTACAGTATAAAGCACATTAGCCACGCTACATTGACTCATTAGGAATTTAAAAGAGAGCATAGGGTATTTGACTCTAGCTTTAAACACAGCTTGTTGAATACTTCCAAGCTTACAAAACGGCAAAGAGCAAAAATGTTTTATATACGTTTGTATTTATTTGCTGCTTTCGTTTCGTATTATGACTTTTGCTGAATCGCTAGAGTTTTTCCTTATCTTGTTTCTTTAAAATAGGGGACCAGAGAAAGATTCACCATTGTGGACAAAACAAATGAATAGTTATGGAGGTAAACACTTATACTTCCAAATAGCTAAATTATGAAAATCTCGCTCTTCAGAAGACTAATCTAATTTTCAAAGATGATAATTTACAATCGCTGTACCTTAGAAAAAGGAATAAATAAAAAGTTTGCATATTCATTTTATGCTATCATTAGTCATTCGAGAATACTCATAATTTGCTACATTTCATTATATTTCATAAAATGAGGCTATTCATTAACCACTAAACTATGGCTTTGAAAATTTATGTTATTCGCTAATCATCTGCACAAACATTTTGGTTAAACATTAGGTATTATGGCCAAATCTAATGACAAGTTTTGTTTTAAAATCTAAACATAAATGACGGAATGGTCGGACGATTCTGAATTGAATCATCAGTAATATGCATTATCAATTATCAATACTGTTTGTGCATCATCCAAATATTTTTTTAGATATAAATAACTTATTTACATTTAAAGTTGTTTAGGAGTAAATAAGTATTTTATTAAAGAACTCTGAGGAAGTGTATATGTACTTAATTAATCAACTAATTTGATTAAACATTGACAAAGACCATCAATACAAGAGCCTTATTTGAAAGAAAGGTGAAAGGTTGCAGTAAATCACTGAATTGACACTAAGCTTTGCTGACGTGATTTGTTTATCACTCAAGCAGAACATTCAAATAAGTCGATCATATCATTTTCAGTTTTCATTTCTCAGCTCACTGGCATCACTGTATAATATGCTTTAGTTAAACCCTTTATTAAGGTTTCACGTTCTTAATCGGCAGCAAATGAATTATGTTTGAGTTAAAAGAATAATGCTTACCCAAAACCGCCTTCCAATTAGTTGGAAGACTGCCTGTCTTTTCGAAGTTAATTGATGACTTGACAAAATTACAAATGCAAAGTACGCAAAATTAGTGATATCTCAAGGTTGTTTTACACAAAATGTATTTAATTCATGTGTAAGCTTTTTGTTTCGGTGTTCGCGCATATTCGGACAAGTTTCATTTTGTATTCAATCAAACAAACAATTTACGGGGGTTACGTGCTGGCCAATGACCCAGATTGAATCCATCTCAAAAGTCGCAGTTGATACTTGTTGCTTGCAATGCTTCTGAAATACTCGGCATAAAGTAATAAATAACTAATGCAAAATATTGTAGTTGTGCTTGGATTAGTTAATCATCAAGATGAAAAAGTTTCATTCTACCCAGTTCATAATCTTTTCAAATAATTGAAAATAAAGACTTTTCTCATTTAAAACGGAACTGATTAATTTTCTCCTTTAATTAATGCATTTAGCAAGAATTTGTTTGAACTTGCGTGACAGTGAACTAAAATATTTCCTATCAGGTAATACTGCATTTACTTAGGACCCAAAATATTGAAAAAATGATAGAAGCTCTTTCCTTCACTGGTGATTCTGATTATAAAAGTCAATAAAATCCTTTATTTATTTGTTGCAAGTACCTTACATAACCACAGTCAATAAATGTCTACGAGAGATGCATACATATGTACGTCTGCAAAAAAAGTACATTATTCTCCCTAATCCTTATTGTAGTGATCTTTCCGAACACCAGATTATTCAACAACATACGCTTTACGTTTCAAATAATTTATCGATCATAAGTACACTAACGTACCGCCTTCTTTTCATTCCTGCATTCATTTTCCTTTCATACATCCTATACGGACGCAATGCACGTATAGTGAGTAACCAACAAGTTGGATGATGTGCCGATAAATTATGCACTTGAGCAGCAAAAGTGGTAACGAAGTAATAAGGTGCACAAGATAGTTTTATGGGTCGTTTTTATTACTTTACAAACATAAATACAAACATTAAAACGTACTTGCTTCTACAAACCATTTAAGAATGTAGAAGCATGTAGGAAAACGGGCAAGGTCATTCAAGGCTGCTCTATAAGGTTTTGTATTATTGACCATCATCGAATGTGCTCAACGTATGTCATGTCTCATTTACAGCCTAATGCAGTTTAAAAAAAGTCATTCAAACGTCGCGTATTACTGTGGGTACAATAGAAACATGCTGAGTAGGAATACCTAAGATATACCCTTTACTCTCATTGCATCCCGTGAAAGGAAAAAAAAGGTTCATTCATAAACGCATTTGTACTTAATATGTTATGGTGTAGTAAAAAATGAACGCTGTAATTCTAATTGCCTTTTATCGCCTTTTTAAACCCGTAATAAAATAAACAGTAAAAGTATGTAGGTAAAGTAAAGCGTAAGTTAGGGGAAATGTTGATGTTTGCTCTTTCCATTGAAAGGGAAATACGACAACGATAAGCAAACACAAGCACATAACCTTTTCTAATAATCGAATACAAAAGCTTTTTTTTGGTTACGCACATTTTTTACTGTGCAATTTACGCTCACTCTCTAATTTTGCGAAAAGTTTCGGGGAAAGCTTAAAAATGTGGATTGAAAGATTAAGATTTTACGCCTTTGTTGAAGTCATAAAAACGTCATTATAGTTCTAGAGTAATGACCAAACTCCAACTTTTAGTTTCTACACTAACCTGGGTCAAACAAAATGAAGCAAGGTATTATCATAACTATGTCATAACAATATTAATTACAATTACCATTAAAATGGCAATCAAATGCGTTTTCTGCTTGCCAGCAGACGCCCGTCATGATATACATGTTTTTATGATAACGCAACCACAGTATAGTGATATAGCTTTCTAAGTAGACAGTAGGTACATGCGATTATGTACGTAAGATGCAAGTTCACTGTAAAAGTGTCTGGCTAGATGATGGCAAAGTTTGGTGCTGTATGCTCTTCGTTTAGTACGGACTTGCATAACCCATCAAGTTTTTTTCAAGGAACAAGTATCAACAACTGCAATAATGATAGTAATGAAGACAAAAGTAAGCGGGCCAAAAGGATGATAATGATTATGAACTTGATGATTAGGAATATTGTGCTACAACCACTGTTTACTATTATAGGACAGATCTTCTTTAGAGTTTCATCTTAGAGCATAAAGGGATTTTAGAACATACGTGTTTCTTAAGACTGTATTCAGCTGGTTTCTTTTACGTGTAGACGTTCACTTGCACTTAATGTATACATATCGTTTATTATCATTTAAATGATTATGATAACTATTATGATTATGATTATTTTGATGTCAGTCAGGTTTTAGAGTATAGAAAAAATTTTCACTGCTTATTTACGTAACGCAGGCTGAAATAGTTGAATTAGGAAACTTGCCAAATTTGACAATACTCCAGTGTCTTTTTTTTGAACTACTTATTTACGTAGAAGATGCAACAACTGCACGTTGCATTGCCTATTTAATGAATCCTTTTATTAAGGTAGCTTAAATAGTTCCTTGATTAATTAGGAGAGTGAACCAATGAAAAAATCAAACAACGTCACTTGGTTTCGCAACCTTGAGCTTGGCCATTTACTCAAACTACCTTAATGAATGAATCATTTCAGAAGCGAAATCTAGATAGCTGAAAAAAATTGTCGGCTTTTCTAAGCTCATCAAAAAGAAGGAGCGATATCAAAATCATAAAGGGAAATTGTATCTTAAAATCCATGACCAATTAATCGTAAGCACCTTTAGTAGAGACAAATTTGCTTACATAAAATTAATACTTTTTCCGCGTTGAGCCACTCCAATTAAATGACCTTAGGTTAAAGGTCGCGTGAAGATGAGTTGACATTATATAGCTTGCCACACCATTACCCAACAAAAGTCTAAACATCTGCCATGTAATTAAAAGTGTTTCAAGTAAGCAAACCGCCCAGTTCAATACTCTTCAGATTTTTACAAAATTATCTGAAACGTATTGGATTGATAGGTATAAACACAGCACAAGGCAAATATATTTGTTAATACTCGGATTCTTGAGCACCCAGCAGGTGCAATGAAAACCCTGGGCCAGGCCAAAGTCTGCTTGCTGGATGTAGATTTTATTGTGTGACTCTTTGCCATAAGATAACAATCGCAATAAGCACATTATGCCTTAACTATAAGAGGCAAGGTAACGAAACCTCGTAGCTTTCATTTGTTTCTAAGCTCTGTAGATTTTGCGTAATGATTGAGTTATTATTTGGGTATTATTATAAGCCAATTCCTTTATGCCTTGGATGTCGGGTTTCGTGAGAATTAAGTTATATTTTTCTCTTAAACCCTGTCATTATGGATGTCATTATTAGGATTGAGTACTACGCAATATTTTATTGCTAGTGTGCAGGCACATTTCTGTATTACTTTTCCTTGATTCGTTACATCCTCATTCATCATATTTTGCACAGTGTTGTTATTTGTGTATGGCTCTCCCAAATAAAAACATCAATCGTGTAAGCAGTACTTTAGCCTCAGCATTCATTGTTAACTTGGTTGATTATGTACCACCTTTCTATCGACCCTTTCCACATCCGCTTGTGCTTTCTTGGTTTAGCATTTTATGCTCAAAAAAACTACATAGCTCTACATCATGGCTTTAGTACAATGAATTGTGCCAAACGAAAAAATACCAAGCTGCCAATAGTAAAATAAAACGCATCAAGATGCATAAATTCTCCTCGAAGGTTATTTCCGACACCCATGATCTCTGCTAGAGCACGGGAGGGATTTATTCAACTTT
>JAANSQ010002941.1:0-10931 GCA_036850885.1 Lepidocyrtinus dapeste
TGAGTTTAATGGATAAAATATGTCTGGAGATTTAATCTTATCCTGCATAATAAGTGTCGACGTAATGCTGTGAAATATTTTGGCTGTAAGATCTACGTATTCCCCAGTTGATTGAACAAGCTCTTAAGTGCATTGTATTCTTCAGTTTTTCAGACTAAACTTCATTGTTTCAAAACAATGAGGCCATGAGACCTAGTGAGTTTTGGAGAATTTGTATTTTTCATTTATTTAGAAGGTGAAATATACCTAAAACCATTAAACTCTTGAAAAGCTCGACGGTAATCAATCTCTCGCTTTTTAGTTTAGTATCTTGATACGTTTGACGTGGAGGATAAAGCAAAAGACTTTTCCTGAATGAAATGATTATTATGTATAGATGAGGCTAAGACTACGACACAGTAGCCATAAACACCACCCTTGTTTTGAGCCGAGCCTCTAAACCAAATTAGATTCATAATCCGCGTGACAAATGATAAACTGAGCCAATCGCGTCTCTATATCAATTTGTATTCGATACGAATTGATTCGAGGGATAATTTAGGCCTGAGGCAATGAACCATGTCAAACTTTTGCTTGGATAAAAACAAGTCATATTTGTGTATATATTCCACATATTTATGTTTTTCATACCCCTCAGTTAATTATGCGGAACTCATCAGACGAAATAGGTATATACGAATAAATGTATGTAGGGATTGGGATTCACAATATCAATAAGCCAATTAAATAAATGACATACTTGAGAAAAACACTGATATGAGCAGGTTCTATATTTTGGAAGCCATTAGTAAATGAGATTCATGATTCATGACTTTGGTTTAAATGGCCAATAAACTTGTGATCAGAGGAAAGTCAGGAGAATCAGTTGAGTCCAAGGTTGTTTGATTGTAAAAGGGGAAAAGTGTTAAGAGATAACCTTACCTTTGACCAGTTTCCCGAGAATTCCTAAATTTTCCAATAGCTCAAAAGAGAATAAAATGAAAACTTTACTTTGTGCTCCGGCTTGGAATCAAAACGATCCTTTCTTCTCTCACCAGATGAATGAAGTGAAACAGACACAAATCCAAGGTCAGAAAAAGTAGGAATCTTGGTTTTCCTCCGAAATCTCCCAGACAGCTTTGGTAGTGCTTTCGGAATCTCCCTAGTTTCACTCTTGTGTCACTTTAATATGCCTATTCAGTATATGGCTTCTTCCGTGACGCAACGCTCCTTTTCATAGATTTCATAGATGTTTTTGCTGCTGGAAGCACTTCCCGTAACGATTCAGCTGGACTTGGATAGAACTGAATGGAGAAAATAGTAGAAAAAGTGAAATGCGCGTGAGGAATACTCTACTCAATTCAGCCAAAGCTGTATATACCTAATAGACCTCTTACTCTGACTCTGTGACTATGTGAGTACTTCTCCTTTAACTTCTGAATAGCGACTGTTCTACCGCTTAGGAAAATGTTTTACTTACTCGGAGAGATTCTGCGGATTTCGGAACAAAAACTGACTGTGTAACTGTATCGAGGTTGCTGACTTAAATGGTATTGGTCGAAGTAAGGTACATATGTAATAAAGTGTGAGTGTGAGGTAGACCTGAAAAGTACTTCTACATATTTCTCTCTCCCTCTCTCTCTCTCTCTTGAGTGGGTTTATCACGTCATCCTATGATCGCTATCAAATTTCTTTTACATAATATTACGAACGTTCTCATATTTGTGGAATGAAAGTGCAAAAGGTTTCTAATACTATGAAGTTTGGAAAGGAAAAAAATCTTGGCAGAAATGTTAGTTGAAATTCTTAGAGCATTTTATGTTTTCTTTGCTTTCATAACACACTTTTTAGCACTGTTTTGGGTCTAGTGATTTGAGGCTAAACTTTGGAGGAATAAAGAAACGAGTGTTTGCATGTTCTCACATGTTCAAGCATTTATTATCGAGGTCTACCGAATATGACAGGCTAATATTTTGTAAAGTTTCTCTGCTAATGGCATTTAGAAAAGTAAGTTGAGTAATTAGCGCGGCTTGAACACTCAACTCTATACAAGACTCTTAGTCGAATGAAAGAGCAATAACCTATCGTGCCCTGAGTATAGCAGATTGTAATTATAATTTCACGTAACCTATACTCTATTGTATTTTTTTTACCTTTTTCTGTATTCCGAGAAATAAAGCCATTGGGTAAGGGATAAACTACGATTATAAATTAGGGAAAGAATATGGGAAGGTATTTGGAAAAGAAATACTTCATGAAGTAAGGCATCATATCTGCTAGGGAAAGTTTTTGTCTAAACCATACCGTACTGATAAACAGACCAACCATTCACTTCCTGTTCATTTCCTAAACATGTAATCGAAATTGAGACGATAAAAAATACTTCTAGCCAAAAATAACCTATCGTGCCCTGAGTATAGCAGATTATAATTATAATTTCACGTAACCTATACTCCTATTGTATTTTTTTTTACCTTTTTCTGTATTCAAGGAAATAAAGCCATTGAGTAAGGGATAAACTACGGTTATAAGTTAGGGAAAGAATATGGGGAGGTATTTGGAAAAGAAATACTTCATGAAGTAAGGCATCATATCTGCTGGGGAAAGTTTTTGTCTAAACCATACCGTACTAATAAATAGACCAACCATCCACTTCCTGTTAATTTCCTAAAAATGTAATCGAAATTGAGACGATAAAAAATACCTCTAGCCAAAAGTTGGACTTTTGGACTCCTTAAGTCTTTTACATTTTCATGAGATTTGATCATGTAATGTTATTTATGTACTGCATATACATATGTATATGAAACGGAAGTGGGGCTAATAAAGAACAAGGAAATGTTCTTACATTCATATCACAGTAATCACAGGTTTATAATCTGCTTTGAAAACTTTCCATATGGAGTCGTCTTGAGTCTTGTGTTTCCAGCGGGGATAATTTAATCAACTGTAAGGAACAACATGACACTACCATTCTTCCAACTTGTTTTTTATGGGACTAGCATTCCATTATGACATATTTTTATGTGTGTAATGAGGTTCCAAAAATATATTCCTTTGAGGGGTAATGATGAATAAGTTGGCATAGATTGAAGAAAATTGATGGCTAAATGAATATTTTTGGCCTGATTGCTTGTTTATGATGAAATTAGGAATAAGAAATGAGTATGCAGTAGATCGAGTCTTTTATTATGGTTTACAGCGAAGTCTTTATTTTCTCTCTACTCCAAAATATATCTTCAGCATAATTAATCTACTCTATTTTTTCGTACAATTTGTATTGTAATAGTATACCACACCATAAAGTCCATCTAACATTTGGTTTGAGAACGAAAACATTAAAATCGCGTATTGTGATTTTTTTTCGAATAACGTGTATTGAATAATGTATATCCGTTTAGGAAGTTAAAAACTTTTGTGGAGCTATTGCATCTTTGGCATCACAATTAAATTATAGTAGGGGTTTGGTATGCCTTCTTCGTGTCAGGATAAAATCATAGTGTAATTAGGTAAATGATAAAGCTTAAATTGTCACATGAATTTCACTACATCAACACATTTTTACGTGTATCTGAATTTTTGAGAATCAAAAGTATTTAAATATTTTGCAGCTTCTCAATCAGAACAAAATGAAACACGGAGGTGTTCTAAAGTGAATAGATAGTTCTGATTTATTTTCTCTTAATTAATTAGGCTTTTGCGTTGATAATTTCGACAAATTCGGGTTTTAGAGAGGCTCCTCCTACTAGGAAGCCATCAATGTCGGGTGACTGAGCTAGCTCTCGACAAGTTCCTCCAGTGACGGAACCACCATAAATGATTCGCACCGAGTTTGCTACCGCCTCAGAGACATTTTCTTTAAGCCACTTACGAAGTTGCGCATGAACTTCTTGTGCCTGTAAGAATAAGGATTGCTTTTACAAAATTTTTATCTGGACGGATTATATTACAGATTTTAAGAGCTTCTGAGTTTCGAAATTTCCTATTGTTCCAGTTCAGATTGAGGCACTGCTTGGATATTTAAACCGAAGGTGCCACACCCAGAAATGAAATTATTTTTCCTTCAATACGACAACCAAATGCTCAATGGGAAATGAGCAATCAGCGCTTTTTGAAGGATATCTAGTTCATTAATAGAGACTAATTAAGGAGAAACGAATCATTTTACCTGTTGAGGAGTGGCGGTTTTGCCAGTTCCAATTGCCCAAACTGGCTCATATGCAAGGACGACCTTATCCCAGTTTGATACCTGGAATTTAAAAAACGAGTGATGCATCAGTTATCGCACTTGATTCTCTCCCTAAAAGGATTTCATTGTAAATGATATAGTTTACCTTTGCTGCAATAATTTTTGTTTGGTTGAAAACTACTTCTTCAGTTTTTCCGCTTTCACGCTCCTCCAACTTTTCTCCGATACAAGCAATAACGCCCAAGCCAGCTTCTAGAGCGAAAGCTACTTTCTCGGCAATGAGCTGTGGAGTGAATGAAAGTCTTCTTACGTATGTACACAAGAATTTCATAAAGTAGAGCGTTATCAAAAATATGAATTATACTCACTTCATCATTTTCTCCGAATACATTACGACGCTCAGAATGGCCTAAAATCACCCAGTCAGCGCCAACATCGATAAGCATCTGGGGTGAGAGATCTCCAGTAAATGCACCTTTAGCAACCTTGTAACTGTTCTGACCAGCAGTTGAGATTTTAGGGGAGAGAAGACCTTTGGTGTACTCCAGGTAGCAAGCCGGAGGCGATACAACAATATCTAAACAAAATAAGAAATTGAATTATTAAATATTGAAAATTAAATATTAAACACTTCAACAAAATATTTAATAGCTATTCTTTACCTGTTGAATCGTTTAAAGTGGCTGCATTCAAGGTCTCAACGATCTTCTTGATCTCCTTCTTATTACCATTCATCTTCCAGTTTCCTCCGACAAAGAACTTTCGTCCACTCATTTTGATTGACTATCTTCATGTTAAGTATAGAAAAAAAATTTCCACAAAATTAAAATAAATCAGACAAGCAAGTAATGTAAGTTACTTGCAGATGGGCATTTAGCGCGTGTGCGTTAGAAATATTCAAACCGGATTCAAGACTGATTGTTACTGTGAGAGATTTGAAATGTATGGACAATGTGAAAGGTAGCGTGGACTTGCAGAGGAAATAGTGATCAAAGAACGCGCTTAAATATCCCTATATCTTTAACCCATTTCCTACTGGGTTAAGATGTAAGAATGCTTTTGGTATTGCATGCAATTGTTGCAAGTTCAGATTCTTGCCACTTTCACACAACCACACCAAGATAATTCGGCATGCATGCTTGAAAATGTGGAAGATTGAAGTGAGCAATGGAGAATCGTTTAATCTATGNCACACAACCACACCAAGATAATTCGGCATGCATGCTTGAAAATGTGGAAGATTGAAGTGAGCAATGGAGAATCGTTTAATCTATGTAAGTACGTGCGGCATTGCACATATTTTGAATGGCTAAGACTCTAATGTCAATGTAATTTAATCTAGCTTGAATTTTTGAAAGATGCGACCTTAATAACAATTAAAAGTCAATTGTAAAAATAATATCCCCTTACCGGTTCACGAGAGATTTTTAATCGATTGGAATTGTACCGCAAGTACTGCACTTAATCAGTGAAGTTTGTTCTGCACGGTCTACTCTGGAATAATTGAGGATGTAGCTGTAACTTGACTGCACTTGATCCAGAAAATTATTTCTTGTGTAATGGTTAGGAAAACTGACTGTAGGTTTTATGAGCGCTGTTAACGTGGACTCTTCCCATTGAGGAATATCATATCACATGAGCCATGAGCAGCAGCATTAAAGACTACGGAGAAGGTATACGGACTAAAAAGGTTGTTGAAGTTGAAATGTTAGAGCGAGTGCCAAATACATGGTGTATCGGCGTGTACATGCATATAGTAAGGTATAAATTTCCACTCACTTTCCATCAAGTTTACACTGATTATACTTGTGTTTGCCCCATAGAGGAAAAGAGTTAAGAGTTCCATTCCCTAAAAACTTTTCCTTACGTTTAGGATGAAGCAATGGTGATGGTGGTGATACTTGAACTTGCACAGAGGAAAATGTGCCTCCAGTACCAAGCCGAAATAGTTCTTAATAGATGATAGAAAATTAGGCACATATCATATTCTCTTCTGCTCACTGATATAATATTGAAAAAAAACTCCAAGGCCATAGCATCATCATGAAATTCTATCACCTCATGAAATAGGTAGGTACGAAGCCAGCTTGATTTTCAAGGTTGGATACGAATGGAGGATAAATGTGACTCTAAAGCTATAATTATAAAAGCTCAGATTGACATTGATTTAATTTATGTAACATTTTTTGTTATAGGTTATAAATTCTATTACTCTAGAAGCCAAATAAAAATGGGAGGAACGGTCCTCCTAATTGAACCTTATTATGGGGGCTCCCACAAAGTTTTGATGGATGTACTTCATGAGGAACTTGGAAATGTTGAAGATGTTTCCGTTATGCTGATGACCATGCCTGGAAAAAAGTGGCATTGGAGAGCGAGAACTAGTGCTTTATATTTTGCACAAAATATACCAAAAATTGATAATTTAAAGTAAGCTTCCACCTAAAGTTAAAATGTACTAGACGTTTATTTATATGGTCAAAAAGAAAATATTAATACCTTTCTTACGTTACCCCATAGATGTATTTTCACTAGCTGTGTGCTCCCCCTGCATGAGCTGATTGGCCTTAGGCCGGATTTTCAGGGTTGCAAAAAGATTGTGTACTTTCATGAAAATCAGCTAGTTTATCCAGTCAGAAAAAGCAAAGATAGAGATTTTCAGTATGGCTATAATCAAATTATGACATGGTGAGGCTACTAAGAATTTGTAAAAATTTAGTCTGATAGGAATAAGGTAAATAAATAACTAAAGTTAAATAATCTGTTTCTTTACAGTTTGGCAGCGGATGTGATTCTCTTCAATTCAAAATTCAACAAAGATTCTTTTCTTGACAACCTCAAAGGATTTTTCAAGTTGCAACCCGATTGCAGGCCAAAAGATCTAAGAAATCAGATCGAGCCAAAATGCCACGTTCTATACTTTCCTTTGAAAATTTACCCGAAATTGGGCCAGTTAAGTCCAAATGATGAAGGTGACGAGCTCTTGCGAATTGCTTGGCCACATCGATGGTAGTGAAAATGTTTTTATTTATAAATAACTTCAGTGAATAATATTTAAATCTCTATTTCCTTCTTTCCAGGGAATTTGACAAAAATCCGGATTTGTTTTTCAAGACGTTTTATGCTCTGAAGGAAATGGGGAAAATTAACTTTAGAATTAATGTTCTTGGAGAAAGTTTTACTGATAACCCACCAATATTTGACGATGCCCGAGTTAAACTAGCTGACTTTATAGAACATTTTGGTTTCGTCCAGGAGAAAGCCCAATACTATGAATTACTAAAGAAATCAGACGTTGTAATGTCCACAGCTAATCATGAGTTTTACGGAGTTGCAATGTAATTATATTAAAATTGTTGCAATTACACTAATCTTTATTGAGATTGTAAATAGTAAATATTACCCAATGACTTTTAATTTTTTATTTTCAGGTTGGAAGGTGTCGCTTACAAATGCTTTCCATTAGCTCCAAACAATCTCGTTTACCCAGAAATATTTTCTTCTGCAGATTGCCTTTTTGAAAACGAGGAAGACTTACTAAACAAGTTAATAAACTTCCTAGATGATGTTAAGAAGTTTAGAGAAATAAAGGCAAAGTTTTTCAACGGATTTGCTATCGATAAATATTTATGGGGCAATTTGAAAGAAAAATATTTGGATTTTATAATAAAGTAAACACGAGCATGCCCGTTAAAAGAAATTGATTTCATTATCGAATTAAACTGTTTTAACAACAACATTTAAAACGCCTTTTAGTGACTCCATAATGTTTCCCTGTGGGTGAACCGTTGTTTTTATGCCTTTATAAGTTTGATAGAGTGGGTCTGTATCGTTTGTCTTCTTGTTTGAGGAGTCGCGATCGCTGTATGGCTTTATTTTCTCGGCGATTTCATCCACCAATGAATCCTGGAAATATACTTCGCCAGTGTAACAATCCTTTCCGTTCACAAAGATCTTGAAGTGTATGTGAGGCGTTCTGACACCGTACCATCCTGGAAAAACTGTGTTGAAGCTTACTTTACCTTCGGCATCTGTGTATTGTACTCCACGTAGAAAAGTTGTCGTATCCGTTGGCTCCACATGTCCTCCAGTAATTCTAGGGTGTTTTTCTGTTCATCAAAATATTATTTGAAGTTACAATTACGCTACAATTTTTATGAATAAAAATATTGACACTACATACCTAACGGATAAAGCCCCAGATACGCTGAATATACTCCAGTAGCATCAGCGTGCCACACGTTTACTTGCGCGTTAGGTATTGGCTTGCCATCATTATTGTAGTCCCTTATATTAAATTGAATCGTGAATGGAAGCCCTTCTCGGTCTTCTCGAATGTCGCTTCGAACGGGTTGGTCAGGCAAGAAAAATGGACCTTCGGGTCCTAGTGGGGTTGGTGATAAAGGGCGATTATCTCCCATAATCCACGTACCTAAAAATATTTTTGCAAAAGTTTAGTTAAACCTTTTTGTAATCGTTTCTTCCTATTTGCTTCTGACGATAACGGGTTGACAACTGACGATGGGTTGAATGTACTCAACACAACCACAACCAATGGTACATTAACGGTACGTAATTGCATCTAAATAACATTGCAAATTCTTCATTCGTGACCTAAACAAAAACATTTCGTAATTCGCTCACGTCAAACCCTTTCTGCGATGTAAATATGTAAGACTCGTTTTGACGCACAGTTTGCATTAAATATTGGGCTAACCTACATATACTTGATCTGGCTTACTCGCTACTGCACACATAGTTAATTTGTGGAACATAAAAACTGTTTAGATCCATAGACATATGTATATGTCAAAACAAACTACGTAACTTGACCAACCCCAAGGATATTATTCAAATACATATGAGCGCTAAGCAAATTAGTTGCTTACATTATCTAATCATAACGAATCTCAAATATTAATGCTAGCTCCTTCTGCTGGTGCTATATGAGTATGATCTACCATATATATTGAATACGAACCATCAATAAAATTTGCATTGGCAAAAAAATACACATAAAGCTTCGAGGTCCGTCTTGAGTCATCTGTATATATTTATGTAGTATTACTACTTCAGAAAAAAATTGACAACCATTTTCTAGCCGTATACTCCTTGCCGATCATTAAAAAATATAATCATAAGTTTTAGTTAGTATAGACGAATATATGAAATATGAATACATGTAAATGAATTTTTTATCGGGTTGATATTTTAGTGAATGCATGCAGACTTCACAAGCAAACTATGGGAAATCTAGAGTATCACCATGGATGAATTTTTATTTAATTTCTAGTTTAACCTGCTGAATGAATCTAATATTTAGATTTTAGGTATAGACCAAACCTGGAAAATCAAAATATATTGATAAGAAGTCATAGCATTATCCAGGAGGAAAAAGGGAAAATGTCTGAGACGAATGAGAGTGGGTGAGTCAATGATGGCCCAGAAAAATGAAGCAGTTATTTTGAAGAAGAATTTATTAGGTTTTTGATTGAGATGTTTTCTTCATTTTACCTAAGAAAGCAAAATTGTGAACCCGAAGAGACTCCCTACTTCTCCTCGGAGACAAGCCCATCGGGTTTGTGCGCGGTATGTGGGAAAACGAGCGCAGTATACTGTCCCAGGTGCAGACTCATAGGCTACTGCTCTCATGACCATCGGCTTCATCACTGGGAAACGCATGACAAGGATTGCGTCGTCGTACATCCAGTGAGAATCAAAAGGATTTATAAGCAGAGGGCTTTGGTTCTTCGTACTCAATTTAAGTCGGGGTCCATGATATTTCTAGATACCCCAATTATTCGAGGCCCAGACGATAACTTACGTAATATAAAATAATAACAATGACTAAATATGTAATTTAATTTAGTTGAATTGTATATTCGTTTTTCTGTTTAGTTAGCCCTGATGCGTTGCGTTATTGCTTTCTCACAAGTTCAAAGCAAAGGTCCACTTGTGTCACTTGTTGCTCATTAGTCTTGGATGGAAGGGCCTGTCCCAAATGTCAGTGGCCTGTGTGTGGCGAGAAATGTGCCCAGGTTAAAACATAAGTCCACGATATGCCCTCCTATAAATTGAGTCTATAGTATAATTTCATTTAAGTATTTTAGGATCCACTGCACTCCCTTATGGAATGTGTTATCTTTCACGGTAAACCAGAGACAGAATTTAATCTGGTAAAACCTGCTCGATTCATTTTGATCCTGAGATGCCTCCTGACGAAAGAGACAGATCCTAAAACATGGAACAAAATCCTGTCTCTTGAAACCAACCCAATGTCTAAACAATTGGAAAGTATGTTGGAGGAAGGAAATCCCATTTGTGACAAACAGCTCAAAAAGTTTCATTCCGGTCATAAAGAGATTCTGAGTGATGTAATGAACCAACTCCGCCACTTCCACCTGCAAAAACGATTCTCAAGGAATTTGGTATCAAGGGTAATTCAAATTCTGAACTGGAATGCTCTTCCTGTTGAACTGGGAGCCAAGAAGTAAAACAGTCGTCTTTGGAATTTTGGTATAGACTGGATTGAATTCTCAGGAATTCAATGACAATCATTATTTTATTTCAGGGAAAACATGCTCCTTTACCCAAGGATAACCATCGCACAACACAGTTGTGTCCCAAATGCTCTATGGTTTATGAAAAGCACCTACCAGCTTTTCTGTCACGCACGAGTAGATCTAACTGTGGAACAATCCCTACAGATAAGCCGACTTTCTGATGAAATTCTTTTAATGTGCACAAAAACTCGACAGCACTT
>JAANSQ010002942.1:0-10928 GCA_036850885.1 Lepidocyrtinus dapeste
ATGCTGGTATGAAGGTAATTTTTCAATTTATTTTAGTTCCTTCTAGCAACTTGACTCGACATAGATTCCGGATAGGTAAGTATTCGTTGAAATTGAAAGGGTAGAATGGTAAAGATACCAGTGGACAAGGCCGTCGGAAGGATCATGTAACCTTGATAAGACAATCAAAGGGCTGCTTATATAATATCTAACTTTCTATTTTTCTAAGGAAAGTAAACTTTAACCTTTTCAACGTACGAACGACGTAAGTAATTCAGCTTTCCAGTCAAACAAATAGGTGACACGTCAAAACCTGGCATTGATGGGGGATTTTCTGCCTTTCTAAAACAACTCCGATTCTGATTCGGCTTCACCATTACATTCGGCGAAGTACTTTATGGTTATCTTTCCTATGCGTGCAAAGTTTTTAAACAAGATAACATTGAGAAAAGTCTATATTTTGACCATTTCATTCAAGATACACTTAGGTACTTTATCGAAAGTGCAATGGCAAGTTTATGAGGTACAGATGGCTTAAACATTAATTAATTATTACATCATAAAAGTGTACAGCTTTTTACGACATCACAAATTATTTTATGATTTCTCTGAATCAAAGCCTGTCTCCACCTTATTTGTATCAAGTTAAAGCGATATGCACGCACAACAATTATTTTATCTCGCACCCACCCACAACATAAACCAGAGAAAGTATTCATGAGCGTAATAAAAAGTTAATTACTACTCCTTAATTCTTTTCACACAGGATAATATTTCTTTAGGAAATTGAAAGCGGAGGTAGCGCTAAAAGGCTAACACGTGAAGAGGATATATACGGAATCGGAAATAGTCTTAAGCCATCATTATTCATTTAAAATGAATGATTTTCTAAAACACAATCTAAAAAGTACACAACAAGTCTTCTACGATCATGTTGTGAGTGTGAGTGTAACTTGAGTGGCAAGTGAATAATTATTACTTCATTGTTGCAAAAAAAATTGTCATCACTTCGCCATCAAATATGTATTATTTTCCCGTTTCCTTCCACTTCAGATGGTTAAAATGACTAAAGTTGGTAATTTTCAATGGTTTACCACCAATCTGAAGTGCTACTTGCTGTGCCAAAGGAATAATTTGTTTGGTGTGCTACACAAAGGAGCAGTATGAAAAAGTAGCCCTCCAAAACAATTTTAATAAGTTAAACTTAGAAGCGATAAAACTTGTGATAATTTTTTATGAAAAAAAATTGCATTCAAAATCAATTCACCACGTGCAATTTAAAGGCCTTCGTTGAAAGCCCAAAAGAATGCTGCTTGAAGTTTAAATTTTTATTTCCTCATACGTAATAATATACACAATTCACACAAAAATTGAAATACTTGAATGAGAAAAACGGAAATGAAACATTTTCCTTGCAAATCAAGATACATAATATAAGCTTGTTTTTTCGCTTATGTGTTTATGAATTCTTGTGATATAAAAAATTAAAAAATGATGATTTCAAAGGTACGTTTTTTCAGAGCATGTACGTATACTTTGTAGGCAGGCGTATTTTTGCCTCGAGCAATATTTTTTTCGTTTGCCTTCATTAATCAAAATGTTAGCCACACAGCAGATGAAGGAAAGGATGAGAGAATAAGATCTTGTACAAAAACTTAAGATGACAGAAACTGATGAGCTCGCTAATTTCACGCCTCCTCTTGGGCCATGCATGTATAAAAAGTAAAGTGTTCTTTAAATGCGCTTTGAAACTTAATCCACTCTTGTCTCGAATTGAATACGAATTCAAAAGTCATTGTTATTGAAAGCTAGGCGGTTATTCTAGTTCAAATAGAAAACTTTTAACGCTTTAAACTTTCATCCTAATTATTCTTTGTTCCACAACACAATACTTAATCCGACTGTGAGTTGTAAAGTTAAGCTTTACCGAAAGAAAACGGCAGCTTTTGAAGTGACAAGCTTGGATGAAAAAAAAATCTTAAGGGTTAAATCGAAAATGATAAGAACGTATTACGAAATTGTATTAATGTACCAGCACTTAATAAGTTTCTACGATTTTATTGCTTGAATTGAATCGATTAATTCATTGAACCATTCGGCTGTTGTGAAATAATGCAGTCATTAATTCTTAAAATAAACCCGTATAAGTATAAAGAGATTACAAGTGTACTCAACCGAATCAAGTAATTTGGCTTTGCCAAAGAAATCAAAAGTATAGTCCTTTCAAAAGATTATGAATCATAAGTAGGCAGCTAATTAACTCAGAGGTAAAAATTTACCATGCACTATGATTTAAAATTAAAAGTCCAAAACACCCAGCCCAATCGATATTTCTAGAAAAGGCTACTTCTTTTGCTAATGGCAAAGCGATGTGATTCATGTAGTAATCATGTAAATATTAGCATTGGTTAGGGTACCACCCCACCTAATTGTGGCTACGTTGGGTACAAGGGAACAATAATAAATGTCATCTTTTTAAAAAAATCTGTTCTTTCCTATTGCTTTGCTCGCTGCAAACATGATAACGAATTCAATTGAGGAAATTGTAAGAAACAAGTAAAAATGGTTTTAAAATCTCACGAAAAATGGTGCGTAATATGAACCTAAATTTTAATGCTACGGTCAGAAAGCATTCGTACGAAAAATACATGCTCAGCAGAGCGAATGTTGAAAAGTTTTTCATAGAAAGTAAACTTACATGAATCTCAGTGAGTCTGAGCAAGAGGCAACCCGATTTTCCACTTTTTCCCACTCGGGCAACGAGCGAAGAATTCACGATATCTAGCAAACAATTTTTATTTGTACTTCGTAGCACACTAGCACCGTTTTAGTACATACAATTTACAAACCTACATTTAAAGTAGGAATTGTTTCGTCCAATTTAGTTTAAAAAGTTTATGCAATCAAAAATCTAGAGAATCATAAAATTTTGTAATTCTCAATAAAAAAGTACTTTGCAGAGAGTTACTCCGCGCACGTCAACAAAAATGGAGAAAGTGAATGGAAGAGTACTGGACAAGTCACTTCTCCTCTAAACAAGGTAAGGAGCATTCACAATTTGAAGGTAAAATATTATAAAATCACAAAAATAGAACAGCACCATGAAATTAAATTATTTCGTTTTTACATAAACTCTCCTAAAAATGTTTTTCATAGGTTCAACCTTGGATGCATACCTTTATAATTTCTTTACACTTGGGCACAGGATAATAAAAATCTAAAACCTACGAAAATAGTATCATTCGAGTCTCTTGGCCATTACTTGGCATACTCAGGAAATCCCTTCACTGAATTCCCATTTACCAAGATTTTAGTATCACCCTACATGTCAGTCGAAGAATCCGTCAGTTTAAGTAAATGTCACAAAGCACATCCTTCACTATTTTGGAGAATATGCAGGAACAGGACTGTTAAGCTTTCTGTTGAGGGCAAGACATTCACTCACTGGCACCAGTTGTTCGTACAGATTACCTTACATTTTGTTAAAGTACATGGACCAGGCCATGAAAAATGACAAAATTCATACCTAGTCGAACGGATGGATGAATTCGAAAGAAATCCCCCAGGAATTTGAATAATATATTATTGTTCACCAGTATCTTTCTGAAAAAGATATCTTGTCTGCTGGCGTAGTCAGGGTACACCTTGCGTACCTGTGTTCTTTCAACAAACTGTCTGCAAAAATGCATTACAAAGCTTGAAGCATCTTGACTACAATAAGAAAGTACGCATTCATAAAACCTAAATGCAACAATCAGTGCAAGTGACTTCAAAAAGGCTCATATTATTATTGCATGGACCAACAATGCTAACGCTACAAAGTTACAAGCTTGCCTAGCCCATGTAAGGGAGAATATATTTTTTTTAAATTCATACAATAACACCACGGATAGAAGTGGTGAAGATAAATGGCATTCATTTTCATACCTGAGAATCCATCCACCTTTTATGCAGTCTATTTATTGCATGCAATGTACTGCAACGTCTGCAACGCAACGTGACGCGAGCGAGGCAAGATTTTCGCTTCTTACATTTACCTGCCTTTTGATTGTTGCATTGTGCGTAAAGTAAGAAGCTTGCTGCGTAAGTACATTTAAAAACATTGTTTGCTGTTGGGAGTTGGGATTCTCTCTCGACTGCATTCTTAAGGGAACTCCGAGTCCAAGCGTAATGTACATGCTTATGCCATGTCTAGTCTGCATGAGAAGAGAGATAATTGCAGGTAGCAAATAGGTACAGTAAAGGCTGCTGGCCGTAAGAACACTACGTACTTTTGTTGAGGGCTTTCGTTTTCTCTGCATTTTCAAAGCAAAATCCCATTGCTCTCTGCTAAGCTATAAGGCACATTAACTCTAAGAATATTATTATGCTGCATAACTATGCATATCTGTTCCCAGCTAACCGTGGCAGTTGCCCACAAATGATTTGAAAATTAAGAGAGAACACTCATACGCGATTCTCAAGATGTGGACTAGGAATATAATTTGAATTAAATACAATGAAAATCTATTTAGAATGTACCTAAGTATGGTTAAAATGCTCTCGAAAAATATGAAATGAAAAACCAGCGTGCATTTGATGTGATGCGATGAGGAATTAATGCAAGTTTCACTATCATTTCGCCTTCACCAACATAATGCAATGTAGACCAAATTCAATCGAAAGTCATACAGCATGAATCAGTGGGGAAGTACGCATATGAATATGAATGCATTTGGCATTTGGGAATATAAAAGAAATGTATTTCTTACCTTTTGCTTGCTTTGGGTTTAGTATTTAAATGGACAGTAGGTGTATTTTGTACCTTACATGAGTACTAAGGAAATGAAACGCCCTATAAATAAGAATCGAATGAAGGCCTTCTTAGGCAGTGCTGTTTAGTTGAGATCTTTTTGTGAGAACACAGTCGTTTGGTTGGAGTTATGATGGGCATTAAAATTTGAACATTGGATTGATGGATGTAAAGTCAAGCTCCCTTTTGGTGTACATGAGTCATTATGCATATTTAATAGATTATCGTAACAATGATTAACATTCATAAATTTTTGCTTCGTATCGTAGGGAGAGTTTGGAAAGCCCATTTGAACTTTCCATTATTTTCTCACGATTCAAGTCATGCAAACGAAAAATGAAAGGTTAGTTTAAGAAATCTATTCAAAACAGCATTGGGGTTAAGTTAGAGCAAAGGTCAACATCTAAAATTTAGTCACTTTCTATCATTAAATATTAAATCTTATGACTGAACAGACTATGTAGTAAACTTGCGTAATTCATGGGAAAATGACTGGACTAAAGAGACGTATGAAATGAAAGTTAAATCAATTCAGGATTCAGGAAGCATTTTTGTTAATGGACCAATAAAGTTTAGATATGTACACGCATTCCATTCCAATTGATACTTAGGATAAGCATAAGTCATATGTTAACTTAATTGTTCACTGCCGCATTTTTTCTTTGGTTATGGAGTGTCATTGCGTATAAGCATAGATAATTACTTTATGTCACCGAAATTCCTTTGTTGAAGATTATTAATGCTAGCATTGCTCTTGGTTTACAACATTCCTCATAAATTTTGCGAGTCAGCAAGTTTTCTCATGTCTCCGCATTCTTTACGCATTTCTGTAATGACACAAGACGAGTTAATTCTACTATTCGCTTCATCTATCATCAGGATCACTCGTGAGACGATTTCCTCCATGTGCATAAGCTATCCACTATGCAATCATATCATTCACGTAAAAACCCGAAAAATCAGTTTATCTGTACACCAAAGGAAAAACTAGATTGCCTTTGTGAATACTTCATACTACTAGCAGTGATTTCATGACCTTGCAAGGCCATCAAACTCCATGAAGAAAACGCATGACTTACTAGCAGGGAGCAATGATAAGTGAATACCAAAGTCTGCTTTATTCTCTTTGATAACTCATTTTTTTATTTCACTATTAAATCGAACATATCTTAGAATGTTTTAACTTTTGAAAGCATTTGAACTTTAATATTTCCCGATGTTATTATTCTGCCCTATGAGAAAATCAGAGATTCACCAAAAAGGACTTGACAATAATGACAACGCGAAACTTAACTCAACGCAACGTCAATTCGTTTACTTTTTTAGGAGTTTTTTTTTCATTACATTCTCTTGTAATATCGCAATCACACTCTCTTCTTTTATTCATCCAACATAAGTAGCCTATTAGCAATTTAAACGTACGAGAATATTTTTATTATTATAATTAGGGGGGAAATTAAAATTATATAATGACCATTCATCACAGGACGAGGTTGATACACATTTGTACCGTTGATTTAATCACACTTCCATAAAGGAGCAGACAAAACTAAAGCCATACTAAATAGAAAGTAGTACAAAAAATAGGCTAAACTATAGAATTTAGGCAGCTTGGTTGTTAAACAAGGGTTAAACGCACAACTTATTAAGAATAATCCGTGCTTCCTGTACTTTGGTGCAGAGAAATTAAAATAAAGTACAAAATAACAGATAAATAGATGAACAATACGATTAAGGAAGATAAGAATAATTAGGTAAAGAAATAGCCAAGTTTATTTTTTTGACGGTAGTTGTTTTTTTTGGGAAAAGAAAGATAATGTTTTGAATTTTATTACTAAATAGTAAATGTATTATTTTTGATATTGATATTATTCAAGTTGATTTAAAGTCGACGACATAGCGCACACAAACAAATTTGCTAAATACTACTAAAAGTTTTTTTTTACTATGTATCATAATTATAATAGTGGTTTTCTTTAGATTTATTTATCAGAAAAATAGCATTCACGCAGTATCGCAAACAAATCTCTTATCAGTCCGTCCACACCTTTGCTTACTCCAGCTTCTCGATCCAGCCACATTATCTCATCTGTAATCAAGTTACGCAATCAATCAATCATCACAATCTCACATTCATACTTTCAAATTCACTTACGTGGTAAACAAAAAAAAGACTCTCACACACACTCTTTCTCTCGCGCTCTAAAGGTCATTCAACCCAACCAAAGTTTTTCGAAAAAAGAAAAAATAGTTTATAGGAAAAGAAGACGCCATGATAGCAAATTATGGAATATAGTACAGACTATTATGGGCTTACAAACAATTTACAAATTTTTTCCTGTAAAATGTATAAAAAATTAATCATTTAGTCAATCGTATACCGTCAGTTATTATTTTTTCCGAACCACTTTAAAAGCGACGGTATATTCTAAAGTCTGTCGTATTATTATGAATCACATGAGTTTATTTTTCTAAGCGGTAGTTTCAAAATATCACAGATGTATTGTTAAAGTCAGTTCGTTTGATTTTTTTTGTTGATTTGAGAGAAACCAGCTCTCATTAATTTCACTTAAAACATTCAGCAGTCAGGCATCATATTTTCAATAATTAATTAATGAGAAGGAAGGACTAGATACATTTATAACCGCTTTAACTGTATAAAAAAATTGAGGCTTTTCTGAACGAATTCGAGCGTTAGCAGCAGGCTTTTCTTTTGGAGAGTGAGCAAATCATCCAAAGGACAGTACCATTTTATATTATATGCCATTTATTAGGATAGTCAAAACTAAAAATCCCCGATGATGGAACAGTGAAGATTGTCAATCTTCCTGTCTCTGCATCATGATCATGACCATCACTTTGTGTCTTTAGAAGAGCGGAGGAGAGTCGCACTTATAGCAACTTACTCCATTACATCGTGTTTGCTTACCAACTAGCTGCAGCAGAGGTCTGGTTCTTCAGTTTTCGCATCTCTTTTGTGGCCCAAGTGGCAAGCATTTTGGTCTTTCCCGTTTTAGACCGTCTGCCTTGAGTTAATAACTCGTTTATAACTTCGTTATCTATTAGATGTAAAATCACGGCTCCATAGCCAACCAAGAGATCACTGAAATATAAGATAACCATTTTTGAAACACATAAATTAAAAGTTAGTCCAAGTTCTAATCCACTCCATTCCAGGTGTGGTACTTGATCTCATGAAAATTATTCTCTGTGATCATCATCATCATAATATTTGACGAGACATAATTAGACAAGAATGAGCATTTGTATTTTTTTTTCAAAACCATTACCCGATGAGACCAGCACTCGCCGCAATATTTCCATCAGACTTTTCCGGATCCTTGGAAATTTCGCAAATGAATTGAACAATGTGTGCTAAGTGTGGCTGGATCAAGGCCAAATCTGGAGTTACCGGTCCACCGGGGTAACCGGAAGCGGCTGCGTCTCCTCGTAAGCCCTGGACTATTCCTGTATACGCTTCTAACACTCCTTCTCGTAGTTCGCACAAGTAGTCAATCATTTCATAATCATTCTGAAAAAAGAGGCGACAAAAAAATTTACTAGAGATGCTTATTCTAATTTAAAAAAAAAACCTAACTTCTTCTCAAACCCATCAACCTTTTCTCACTTTACTTACCCTATCAACTTGGGCCAAGGACGCTTGTGACAGCGTTTGCAAAACCACTTCCAGGTACTTTTTAAATTCCGTTCCAATTGCTAAAGCTANTGTGACAGCGTTTGCAAAACCACTTCCAGGTACTTTTTAAATTCCGTTCCAATTGCTAAAGCTACATCTCCAAGGACCGACAAGATCTGTGGTTTAACTGATCGGTGTACGTTCATATTCTATTTAAAGTTAAAGCGAACGTCAAAAGTTTTAATTAATAAAAGCTGAAAGTATTAACTAAAGTTTACAATTTTTTTATTACCGATAGATTCTGCAAAAGGAAGGACATGATGTCGTCACAATAAGGAACTGATTTGTTTCCTAAGGCTCTGCAAATATCCCCACTGACACCTACCGCGGCGGAACAAACCTACAATTTTCAATTCCGGAAATGAACCAAAATGAATTAGAAAATAAAAAAAACTTTAACTTATTGTTAATAAACATTTTACTACCGTATGTTCCGTGATATTTTGCAAGCCAGCTAGAAGGAAAGGTTTGAATGAATCCATATACTTAATAAATCCTTCTCCCATAACTTCCGTCAAGGTCGATATAGCCATTAGAGCGTCTTCTTGAACTCCACCGGATCTTCCACCAGGGCCACTAAGCATTTGTAACAAGGCGTCCATAACAGCATCCGATATGTTGGGTGCATCCTGTGGCGTCACCTTCCTCAAAACGCTTTGCAACGTAGCGCATAAGGAGCTCTGCAACTCGTTATATTGAGTTCTATCCGAGCCACTAGCCTGAGTTTCAATCATTAGCACGGTGCGCAAGCGCTGCAAGATTATCAGGGTGGTGTGCTGTACAGTTTCATAGCAGTCACGGGGAGAATTCTTAATCATTTCCATTAAAGCTTCATAAGCTGCAGGACGTAGATTGGCCTAAATATTCAGTTACACAAGTTAGAATGATTCGAAACAACTCCAAATATGTAATTTATTACATGAGGAATTTCCTCTTCAAGTACCTGGTTTCCGTCAGGACGATCCGTGGTGCTGAGAAGTTTATCGACGATGGGTCTAAAAAACTGAGACAGAAGGTAAGTGTCTGGCTCTTTATTATCATCATTTCTGTTCTCAGAGGCAGATTCATAAGCAGCTTCGGCTAAGCTACTCAGGGCCCAGCAAGCATTAGCTGCTACACGAGGCTCAGCAGAGAGTGCGGCGACCAACGCCTCTAGTAAGTGCGGCAGATGATTATGATTCTGATTTAATGCAGCATCGGACACTACTTCGCATATTCTTCCTAGAGCCCAAGCGGTTGTATCACGCACAGCCACATTCTCATCCTTCATCAATGCGATCAATGTAGTTAACGCGTCTTCCGCCAATGGTTTCATTGTGGCAGGATCCGGCCCTAAAGTTTACAAAAAAAAAATTATGGCTGAAGTATTCAAAGATTGGTTAACAAATTAAGTAGATCTGAGTTTTTCCAAACCTTCCATGATGCAACCAAATGCCATTACAGCAGCTTCTCGGCATCTCCAGTTTTCACTTTTTATGTTGGATTGAACAAAAGGAATTACGTGCTGAATGACATCCTCCTCACAGCAATTGGCCAAAAGCATAAGGCATACGCCAGCCGCTTTGCAAGGATTCCAGTCATCGTCATCATCTTGGAGTTCCTGGAAACGTTTCACGGCTGGTTATTTAACGCACAGATTTTAATAAGGTCATGTTTTTGAATTATTAATTTACCTGTTTTGTGAGTGTCTGAATTATTACAGGTACAAGATACTGGAGTGCTCCTTTAGCATAAAATCTAGATGTTCTCTGAGGCGGCCTTCCCATTTCAGCGGCTTCGCTTGCTTCAATTGCCAGATCTACTTCCTCGTCACAAACGGTGGACCAAAACTCGATACCTTGAAGAGCTACTTCCTCCACTTCTGATCTCATGGCTCCCATAGTGATGGCAAAAAGCGCCTGATTCATGTAGAACTCCATGTGTTGATAATAAAGCGACATAATTTTTACTAAGCACTGCAATGCTGCCACTTGAACCTGTGTATCTTGCACTTGAGTTGCTTCACAAACCACTTGCATTATATAATGCCGCTCAGACTACAAATCAATAAGGTTTAATTAAATTATAATGACATAATAATAATAACTTAGGCCTTTCGTTAAACACTTACCTCAGTATCGAAATTTGACTTGGTAAATTCTAGCGAGTTAAGGAGAGCATTGGTTGCAGCCAAGCGAACACGGTTTGATGGCTCATCTCGTTTCATACCATGTACAATCGCTGTCAATATTTGGTTACTTTGTGCTACCAGAACCTCTGGTTCCTAAAATCATATCAATTAAAATTAAAATGCCCTAAAAATTATTTTCGCCCTAAATAAGGAATTTTATTTCTGACATTACTTACAATATCCGCGCAGATATACCCAATAGCTTCCAAAGATGCTTCCTTAAGTAACTCTGATGATGGATGAGCTCCTCCTTGACCAGTCACATTTCCGACTAAAATAGGAATTACATC
>JAANSQ010002943.1:0-10928 GCA_036850885.1 Lepidocyrtinus dapeste
CTGAAAATTTAAAATAATTGTCTCTACTGTATCATGTAATAATAAAAATAATTAAACTTGTCTACCCTACCTGGCTCCACGAGCGAGTATTGTCCTTGAACGACATCTCCGTCACGGGTCTGTTAGTAAAAGATTCAAATTCTTAGACATTTTCAAAGCAAACATTTTTTGGGGGGGAATACGAGAAAAACTGATTACCTCAGTTTGGGACTTTTGGTCTCCGGTCAAACTATCGGAAACACTGTATCCGAACTGGTATTGTGGGTTTGGATCGAACTAGCAAAGGTCAAAAAGGTTAAGAAACTCTGACTAACGGAAATGCTGCATTAAAGAGTTCACAGTCGAATTCACATTCACTTACTGGTTCTGCTTGGGCAACTGCCACGGGAGCCGCTCTAAGTACGGGCTGAGCCACCGCCAATGGAGCCCTCAAGACTGGCTGAGCCACCGCTAATGGAGCCGCTCTAAGTACTGGCTGTGCCACCGCCAATGGAGCCCTCAAGACTGGCTGAGCCACTGCGTAAGGGGAGGCAAGTCCAACGGCAGCGTGTCCAATGTTGGTGCTGTAGGCAAGTGGGGATCCAGCGTAGGCCACGCTGGCCAAAGCCAAGACAATGACAAACTGCAATTTTCAAATTGGAAATTAAAATCAGCGCGAAAAATATTTTATTGCAAGTCTCTCACTCTAAGAAATTAAATGTTCCCTTACTCTGTTCATTTTATTTCTTAATTGGATTCCTCCAAGACAAAAGAAGATAATTAAGTTAGTTTGCTCAAGCTCTGAAGATGAAGAACTGACTGATGAGGTCAATCCAACTGAGACTATTTATACGAATCTGATCAATTTGACTACTTGGCTACTTAGCACATCTGCCCTTTAACCCTTCACAAATTATTCAATATTATCCATATATTACTAATAATATCACCTTTCAGATTTTTTTAATGGAGTGAATGCTAATGTAAAAAAAATCAAACTTTACATTTTTTCCTCCCTATCGATTTGCATAGTGTCAAGTGTCAATGGCGTAGAGTTGGCTTGGCGTGGTCAGTGTGCCTCCCGTCTCTTTCGCCTTATTTTCAACGATCCATAACCATAACATAACAAATTTTGATAGTTTAAATTGATTTGTGAGAATCAATGGCTACTTAATTGTTATAAACTGTCAACATTTGTCAACTCCAACTGTTTTGGCAGTTATGAAGAGCAGTTACATTCCACGTGGACTGTACGTGACTTGATTGCATTTCAATGGTGCGAAGTGAACAAAGCTGTTTAGTATTGGCAGTTGGCATTACAAGCATCACGGTTACGCTTCTTGGCATCTTTCCTGTCTGAATATATTACAAAAGTTGATCGGAATCGTGGGGAATTGTGATTTGTACTAATGCAAATCAAATAAATTGGAGCAGTTGTACACTTTGGCTTTATATGGATTGCCCTGGTAAAAATAGATCAAACTGAACAACTTGTTCGAAAAATGGAAAGGCCAAAAAGTCAAAAAGTGCGAACTATATTATGATGTCATACATTCCGAATGACTTTAGAATAATTCTCTAGATGAATCCACTTCGAAACAGGTATCGTTAAGTTTTTGGCGTTGCCGTGAACTTGAGAAGCTTACTAAGCTTCGATCGAATATCGAATGGAATTTGTTACAAGAGTTTTGCAATGTTAGCGCAGCGTTGCATCATCATCACCGTAAGGAATTCTATTTTGGCAGTAGTTATGGGCAATCCAAGACGAGAATACTTATCTAATCTGTGATCGAAAAGATAGGGAGCTAAACTTAATTGGTCTTGATCACTGAATCATTGATGAAACTAGTTATTTATTGTAGATCTTGTAATTATGTTAATATGATTCTGTTTAGTGTACAAGGCTCATCGATATGTTAATTTACTGTAGATTTTTTTCACAAGGGACAAATTCAAAAGTCTCCTATGTTACCTCCAAGTCACCAAGTCACTTAAATAATTTTAGACTATAACGTTAGCTGTTAGCTCAACTTTGCGAGTTACAATTTGCATTTGACCTTAGTGCTTATCACAATTGGGAAGGTAGAGATTTGGGCGTCTCCACCAAATAACTTTACATTACATGAAGAAATAGAGCAAGTTCCCGGGCAAAGAAGCAAACAGGACACAGACACCGACACCACCACCACGCAGGCAGCGGAGAAAACGAGAAGATTATCGGAAAACGTGGGAAAGATTTTTTCTGTGTGCAACGCAAACAGGTCAATGAACCAATCTTGCCGAAACTTTGTTCAGTTTAGTGCTATCAGTTACTACCAGAGTGAATCACAACTTTGATTCAAGGAATGGCCAATCGACTAAATAACAACATTTAAAGCTTCACTTAAAATCTTAATTAGACTCGAATCGAAACTCAATGGAGTGGTCCACTCAACTTATGGTCCCTCAATAGAGATAAAAGTAAGTCAACATGATAAGCCCTCTCAGACTCGATTTAGACAGAGTATAGGGGAACCAAATTATCAGGAGAATATGTGGACCAATCACCTCAGAAATTGTCAGACAGGTACAGACAGTACTGACCGGTAAAGAATCAATTTTTAGTGGGAGAGAGGTCACGGGAGATAAAAGTACATGTCATGTGATTACCTATATCAAAAGCTCATGAACTGTATGAATCGATAATTTATAAACTAACATCTCAAGTGACCCCACTAAACACCAACTAACAGTGAAGTTGTACGAAGTAAATCCCTTTAATTATTTTGAAGTTAAGTAGTGATAATAAATTTAGTAATTGAATTTGGTAGGTTTTTAAAACAAAAAAATAAAATTTATTTTCACTCGGGTTTATTGCTTAATACTTATGAAGTAATGACCCGATCATACATCCATAATATCATTTTACCAACGCTCACTTCACCTTCATCTTCATGGATTCATAAATCAATAAATATTTCTTATAAATATAAATATTAACTATGCATGCAACAACTCAATCTAAGACAATCTCAGTTATAGTCTTATTCCCTGGAATTAAATTCGGAGTCTCCTTTGTCTTTACTGCAACAATTTTTCTGTCTTGTTGGGCCACCCATTTTCCGTTCAAGTCAACTTCCACTTCCTTCAGATGTTCCGGTACTTTGCTCATCAGCGAGATGTAGAACGAGTCACGGCGTATGTCCTGAAGCTGCAGAGGGATACGGCAAATAGGGCACCGTATTTTCAACGCCCTCGCAACGTAACTGGCCTGGAGGAGATTGTAAAGGTCGAAACAGGTAACGTGTGTGCATTTGGTTCCTAAAATTTATGAAATAAAAAAATAACTAGAGTTCAACTGATGGTAAATGATAAATGAAATGATTTTTAATGGAAGTTTGGAAACCAGTACCGATGCATGGAACACGTATCCGTTTCAAGGTGTAGGGACATGTCAAGCTCAGTGTTAGAGTATTGCTGGCGCACTGGAGCTCAGAGTCTCCGAAATGTGTTTGAATCTTCGATGTCTGTACTGATAAAGGTAGTTTGGGTTGCTTGCAAACTTTCTTGCATACATCTTCCACGGTGAGCGTCTTGACAAGGTACGCACTCATGTGGTACTTAGGTCCATCAGAGGGTTCCGAGTTTGACCAACCCACTTCAACCAATTGCTCCCTTTTGTTAACGCTTATGAAGCTGTTGATTACCAGCGGCTTAGAGTACCTCTTAAGGTCTTGCGCCAGTCGCGTCTCGTTTAGTTTTAAGGGTACGTTGTTCACTTTGATGTTTAGGCCAGGAGGGAATGAGTCCTTAAGTCCTACTCCAGTGGAACCCTCTTCATACTTGCAAAATCTTAGTTGAACTTCTTTTCCAGGAAGGTTGGCTCCGTACGTCCCCCCACAACAACTTAAAGGGAGTTCGAATTCGAACCTGGCACGTTCCTCCTGATCCCCGATAACTGTAGCCAAAAACAATTAGCTTAATTATTACGCAAAAAATCATTTAAATAGCAAGGTTCAACTTACTTATTGGAGTTGGAGGTAAGAGCACCTCAAGTAACTCGGAGAAGGGCAACGGCCACATATATAATACCGATAACCCCGTGGTGTTAGCTTTCTTCGCCGGATTCACGGGTACGGTCTTCTCGGAATTCGATGTATCGTTCATTTTGATATTCTTGGAAACCACAGAGCTTCCTCCAAAATTCACTTGACTCCGGTCACCAAACAGGATTAGCTACACGGGGGCGGTTTAAATTAGAATTTAACTCACAGTTTAATGCACTCCTACTAAAACCTCTCGCAATAAATCAACTGCTTCAACACAATCCAAGGAATGGACAAACTGTCAAAAAATACCCTCTAGATGGAAATGAGTTTCCGTTTCTACTCCGCACAAATAAAAATGGTTAAAAAACTGAAACTAAGAAAATTCTTGTTACTACGGCGGCAAAAGTTTCAGGAAGAAGAAAACTTTGTTCCGGTTCCGTCTTTCAGATGAACTGCATGTAAATATACATTGTTGAAACTGTCTGACCGAAGATCGAACCGAACCTTCTTCGACCCAAATCCCTAACCTGCAAATGTAATTTAAAAAAAAAAAAACAAATCAAGGCACTTTTTACAGTTTTCGGCGGTTTCCTTTGACAAGTTGATAACGTGACCTTAAGGAAATAAATGATTTCTCTAGATGAAAATTTTCAGAGCTTTTATTAATTCAACGTGCATTTTTTTGTTGCAATTTTGAATATTATACTTATGGAGTGTAGTTCTTTAATTCAATCAAATAAAATAAGCGTTGGAATATGTTTTGGGGCGATGTGCGAAAACGTTAGAACTTGTAGTTCTAGTGATTAATTACGTCGAGTTTTACTTATTTTATGCCTAATCAACGAGTGTTTATTTATGCAGGCGTTATCATAACTATTGAAGCTGCTGACTCATGCAAGTTTATTGATTCAACGGTATTTGAAAATGCAAACAGTTGATGGAATAAATGTAGATAAATCTTCTTTAAGTCATGTTGTGTTGGCAGAAACTAAAATTGTCAGCTATTCAATTTCAAGCCCTGTTCCGTCAATAAAAGCACATGGGCTAGAACCTTAAACGGTTATAACAACGGCCGCATGAAATTTTTGATTTTAGTTATCAAATATCACATTTTCGCATTTAACCCCAAACGGTACATTAATACTTCAAAGTACAAGTGCTTAAAGATAAGGTTACATGTAATATGAACATTTAAGATTTAAGCTTGAATTATTTTTATATCGAACATCAGCACCAGGTCAATAACGCGTTCCACCAAACTGGAGAAATACTCTAAGACAAAATCCTCCCCAAGTTCAAAGAATTGTCCATACTTGACCTGTACAGATCTTAGGCATTTAGCCCGTTTCACTTGAATGTACGATTTCCTGGTTCTTTCTTTGCAGTACTTACCTTGCGACAATATTATAGTGTTTTGAATGATCTTCTTATTCATGAGCTTACCCGTTTTTGCCTTAACCAAACCATAAGCCGCAATACAGATGGACAACACGACCCCCAAGAATAAGCAAACATACATTACCGGATTTATCAGGCCCCAGCCTTGAATGATAAACCACAGACCCAGCGCTGTGCCCCAGTAGGCCATGGTTATCACAACGAATAGGATATCGGCAAGAATCTTTTCAATGAAGCTGAACGCGACGCGAAATATCTGAAACATATCCACCGTCTCCTTGACATCATTGCATATTGCGAGAATTTCTCCTACATTCATCGCATTCTTTACGAGAATCACCCCGGCCATTAAGACGAAGCATATGGAACGAGTCATTTCAATCATGCTGGGAGCAAACGATATAGTCCTGATGAGTCCGACTAGAAGTGTTGTCTCCAAATCCCTATACATTCTGTCCTCGAATAATGGGACATCATCCAGTATGAACTCTGTACAGTCGTAGTGTTCGAACACCACAAACATGACGATCCAATAGGGGCTGGTGGCGAAACAAAAGGCCATTATGCAGAGGCACGTTCCCATCACGTCTTTACCTTCACGGAATTCCCCCTTGGCATTGAAACACTCAGGTTTGAACCCTGGAAAGTACAACATTGCTTAAATCAATACTTAAATTTCCTTTATTTAAAATGGCTTACTTCTGGTAAATCGTTCATCCAGGATCAGAAAGTGGTTGAATCCAGCAATCACTTGTTTTCGTTCCATCAGCACAATCCAACCAACTAGAACGGCGATGTATACGAACGACGCTCCCGTGAAGAAAATGAACGTGTGGGTAAGCCTGTAAAATCTTCGACGCTGGACAAAATAGTGGGTCACCATGACATACACGTTCCCGGTGGCTATGAAGATGGCACTCGTCATATTTACGCCAATGCATATCCAGCTGAGGTAGGATGAGCTCAAAGATACTTTCTTAAAATCCTTACTCCATGTACATGGATAATGCGGCAGGAAACCAAATAAAATTCGGTGAATGTGAAACGCAGCCTTTTCAAGTTCAGTAAGCATTACTGTATAAATTTTTTCCCGAAAATAATGATCATATTTTATATGGAAGATGAAGCTCAAGTTAATGCATTAACTTGCAAGGGAAACGTGAGCTTATTTTCCACTAAGTTAAATTTACTCAAGTCAACAGCATTTATCGTTTTAATTTGAAAAAAGACCTTCCGACCATTTCATATTTTTGACTTCAAAGCTCATTATTTAAACTTTGCGTTGAGTATCTTAGGGCCATCAGTATTTAGCTGAAATGTCCTTTTTAGTTTCCTTCCGTATAAGTTGTTTTGCAAAAATTTGCCAGATGGAAGTATACTTAAGAATAAATACTTTATGCCTTAAGGTATGGAATTTTTTTAGCAAAAATATTTTTCATTAAAGTTCTTTTTGTTTCCCGGTCATTTCTCATTTTTCATTTCCTAGTGGGATACTTCCCAACATGACTTTTTCCAGCTTTCTAAGCATAAATAAAAGCTTCAGAAGTTGTAACGATAAATGTTGTAGCTGGAAGAGATTCATACCAAAAGCTATGATTGACTTCATTTAATTCCAGTATCAGACTCAGTTAAAGATTGAGACAATGGATCGAGGAAGCATTTAAGTGCTGGGAAAAGTCTCATCGGGAAATGAAAACTGAAAGATGACGTGATACCGAAATGAGTCATTCCTTCAGGTACTTTAACCAGTGAAAGTAGACGCAATCGATCATGTCTAGATAAATAACTTTTTGACAGATAGGTTTCCCATGGAAAAACAATTTCTAGAAGAAAACTCCTTCGACCTCTTTTTGAAAAGCGCAAAACATTAACATTCTTAAAATGTCGCATGGTCATGACTTTAGAAATTTCCGTGTTCATTTTTTAATCAAATTCGACTTGTATTCAACTATATAATGACCCAAATGAAATCCCACCTTTAAGAGCACTGTTAAATTTTGTTGCATTCTGGCTTCAGTTCAAACCCGTTTTAAAAATTATTTTGATTTAATGTTTTTTCAGTTATTTTCAATTTATAAAGTTGGCTTAAATCATTTGAACTTGTCGAATAATTCTTTAGTAATTATTGATTGACTGACTTTCCTTTACGCAAGTTACCCCATAGCAGGAAATTCCACTTGATTTGAACAGCTCGTTCACTAAAACTTATCCAAATCTCATGAATTTTTTCCCTACATATTGCACTCCTTTTGAATAGCGGTATTAATTTTCATGCATTATAAAATATGTCAAAACTCGATATTATCAATTTGTGGCTTAGATGAATATTCGTTACGAAATCAATACGAGTTTTTAGCCCCGTAATGGATATCACTCCTCATCTTGCCTGTCAATCACACACCTGTCGACTGTCGAAGCGACGAAAAAGTTTAAATCTTTCATGAAAGTTAGTAGATTCACATATACACCGGTTGACTTTCACCTTGAGTTGTTCATGAAAATTAGCATTGGTATCTGGGAAAACTGAACAATTCTCACGTTCCCTCATTTATGCTAGATTATATTGGGTCTCGATAGTTAAAACTCACAAACTGTTCGGGATTAATTCATTCTCGGAAGGAAATCATCTAAAAAAACTGCTTGGCTTCATACCGCTGTTATGCTTCAATACAATCCAAAATGCATTGACATACATACTTACTGTGAAAATCGACCAACTAAACCTGAAAATTAAAATCCTAGTTTTTACGGATGCGTCATTTCCTGTTACTGGAAACCTTGGTTATGCGTATGCTCTGCTCTGGTTGAATTCGTATTGAATTTTAAAATCATTGAAATCTTGTAAGTCGAAATCTTATCCTACTATTTATGTAATGTAATTGTGGTGTATGCTATATGTTATTTATTAGGAGAGAAGCCAATGTGCTTGCTTTCATCCTTTGGCAATGATTTGATTACACACACACTTCGTATTCAGAACATAGGATTTTGTTTATCGAAGCCAAATGTACATTTTGGAAGTAAACAAAAGTCTGTCTACTTTACACATGTTAAATTTGACTTTTTCTTCTGACTGTACTGACTCACTATCACAATCAGTGGCTAATCTAATCGATCAATTGAGCATTAACTATTGACTAGTAGAAAGATAAGCTTAAAATGACTAATTGGCAATTGGATTGTTAATTGAAATTGTTTATGTACGCTTTATTGATGAGTGTGACTGTGGATCTTAGTTTTTAAACCTTAAGCAGCCGTTACTAAAAAGTTTTTCAGTGTTAAAATAACCACTGGGGAATCCGGATATTCTGAAATGCTGATCATTCTCTTCGCAGTCTCAACTATATTTTAGTTTTCGGATATCAACCCATATTCCAATATCAAACACCATATCAGCATATACACTCATAACACCACAAGGCTTATCGGCCAATGATATTTTATACTTCAAGGAAAAATATTCTTGACTTGATCCGTATAACATGTATAAAGACAATACCAAATAGTGGAAACGTTTATGGATGCTTATCGACCAACGATCAGACGAACGGTGATATCCCAAAGCTTCAATATTGTTGAGATTGCTTAGAGTAAGGTCAGCCTTTCAGAATTTCCGAAAAAATTCTGAAAAACTCCTTAGTTGGTGTCGCGAACTATATGTCGACGTACAGTGAACTGGAAAAATATTCCTTTGGGACTGAAAACTCGTAGTTGTAAGTTTTGCAGTTTTTTTTTGAGACGGTTATCCAAATATTCACTCTCGTTAGTTTAACTTTAAACTGTATTGTAAGCGCCATTTTTTATTTATTTACTTTAAAAATCCTCATTGCATTCAACCACGCCACGCCAGCATCCAAGTTTTAGTGACCGTTAATTCCGTGATGTTGCGGCCAAGTAACACCAACATTGACAATAATAAAACCAGGAGGGTTATGAAAACTTGTTTGCCTTCCTTGCCTTTCCATGACCGCATTAAAACCGTCGTCCATATAGAAGCCGGTTAGTAAAACATAAGCGTTCAAGAAGATAAGATTCAAACTTATTTTGATTAGTGGACTAATTCTAAAATACATGATCTTTTAATCAGTGGAGCCATTTGAAATAACGCCAGTTTCTAAAAAAGCAGCAGAGGTTCCGTTTAAGTTAACGGAGTGTGAAGTGGACCAAATCCTTGCTCCAAACTCGAAAGTACGCTCCGCAGTAAAAACCCTAAGTGTCGCCGATGATGACACGGTTGTTAGGAAACTCTTATTGCGACTGTGGACAACCTCTGGCCAGAACCAGGATATTAAGATGATTCCAGATTTGAAAGTCTACATTAATGGAAAGAGTGTAGGGTCTCCTTCAAACGGCACCGGAGGCTACTGCGTTCCACTGGATATTACTAACTTAATCAACACAAAGTACAATGCGAAGAACAAAGTCAGGATAGAATGGCCTGACCCAAGTATGGACTACAAGAGTGTAGGGATTGATATAGCGTTGTACAGAGTGATGACAGCTGAACGTCTACGAGACGACCTGCTGAATGAACCTCAACCTTACATCTTGAGGACGTTTGAAGATATAATGAGAAAACTTCGTCGTCTCCAACGTCCTTCGGGGACACAGATTGCGAGTATAGATTCCACTGAAGATCTTGAGCAAGCGAAATCATCCACCGGAAAATTTATTCATCTACCGCTAAATTGTGTACTATCTGAACACAAGGAAAGAACCCAGCTTCCATGTAGAGGAATACTTTGCGACCATTTTTCCAGCTTTGATGCCATTCGATTCCTCAACGAGGTCAAGATCACTTACAAGGCAGAATGTCCCATATGCAATGAAAATATTAAAGATGGGATGGTTTACATTGATAAAGATCTGTGGGATGTGTTGACAAAGGATCCTTCACTTCCAGAGAGTGTAACCCACATCAAAGTAGATGATCAGGGGGTGTGGACTCCGGCTGAGCTAGATCCTGACCTATAAAATTTCTTATTTAAGATTCTATACCCAACTATCCCAGCTTTAAATTATCTCAATATCTGCTTCATTCATATAAGCTTTCGAAATCGCTTTAATTTTAAGGAGCCTCCTCTCCAGGACACCATTCCAATTTGAATCAGTCAACTCTTTCCTTTCCATAAAATGGCTGTAGATTATTAGCAAATAAGTAACTGACACCGGAAGTATTTTTAGAACTATTATTTTGTTTAGTTACGATGACCATTTAACAATTGTATTAATAATTTTCATCTTGACCCCGAAATTGAATTATTGGGGTAATGTGAAATCTAGAATTCTTCAGCCACATAGGTAATGTTAAGTTTACGTTGCTAAATTCATTAAAAGATTAATAGGTTAAAAAAAAGGGTTTCCCGTTGGCCGTGAACGTGAACCATACATTTCCCACTTCCATGTTTACCCTAAAAGCGTTAGAATATTAGAAGACTTATGTATAAGTTGTACGTGCTCCTATGAAAAATGTCATGGACTCGTGAGTTTATGACATGCTTCGCATCAATAATTACTAAAGCA
>JAANSQ010002944.1:0-10927 GCA_036850885.1 Lepidocyrtinus dapeste
AAGTTGATTTGGTTTGTGGTGTTTTACAAATTAAGGCAGAAATTTAATAACAAATATTAAACTTGATTTTTACCCCTTCCCTGACCACCTGGTCACATTCTGCACTTGCTCTTGACATTTAAAAAACATGAAGTTCTTATGCGAAACAAATAACATTGGTGATAATGAATCTATTTAACGAACATATATTATCATCATGAATGATTTGTTTTCCTGCCGTATTATCATTTGTCTCCGTTATTTAAAACCTAAAAAGGTGCTTTTAATTTAATGTCATGAGAGGGTCGTTATCCAGTGGGAAAATTGTCTATTGAAGAATGATTCAGGAGAAAAGGAGTAAATTACAAAATATGGTGAACTTGCTTCATTTGCACTGAATATAAGATATTTTCTATTGAGTAATTTTCATGGTATTTAGTATTTCATGAATATATACAAGTTTTTTTAAGACTGTAAAAGGTTGAAAACTCATGATAAATAAGCCGGGTAAAACCTTTTTTGGTTAGGGAAATGGTAAATAGTCCTAGAATTGGAAACTTGAAGACATTCAAGATAGAAAATTATTACATCATTACTAGCTGGGTTTAAGTGACTAAAATTCGTGGACCTGTTCGAATCCCTGGGATTACAAAGAGTGCATTTTCTTCTGCGGAAAATATTGCAAACCCAGGCATTTTACTATAGAGCCTTCTTAAACCCGTCAAAATAGTGTTGTTCGTACATGTTAGCGAAGTCAATATAATAGCCCTACGGAACTTGAATAGCAAACCCATAAGCTCTTGTTTGTATATGACACGAACTTATTTTTCAGAGGCTTAGAAAGAATTCTTTTGTAGACTCGACTAAAAGACGGAAATAACTAAAGACAGCTCTATGATAAAGGCTTCCTCCTTTAAAGTAGCTTTTAACAAATAAATCTGTGCACTAATACAGGACGAAAACCACTTCGTGGTTTCGACGCAGTGGTCCCATGTGGTATGTGAACGAATCCTCCACCTCGAACCGCTGATGAAGGTTAAAAAAAATTTGAATTGGAAACAGAATAAAATCAGCCACTAAAGTTGTTTATTACTTTTGATTGTGTGTAATTAGAAATTTTATTTCATGAAACACATGAGTTTAGAAAGACTTCCATACAATACTTTTTCCGGTGTTTTCAAACCAATTCCTTGTCAGTTTTGTGACGCAGAAGCAAAACCACGTTTAATACGATGCTTATTTTGTTCATCTTATGCTTTGTATGGAGTTAATGTGCTTATATTTATAAGCATGGTTTTTAGTTAAGACCCAACATTTTATTAGCTTCATATTGTATCCCAGCTCCAGCATACATTTAAATACCCCTTTAAAATTAAATCCAATAGTTCAAGATTTAAGCACGAGTGATTGCCAGAACTTAAGCAATTAGAAAGGTAAACGGCGAAAAGGTTCTTATATTATTAACTGAATTTTTTCTTCATTTGGGGTGTGTCCACGGTGTCGGTCAGCTATTACAGAGAGAAACAAGAACTCGATCTAATTCCCATTTTTTAAATCTACCCCTACCCTAACCACTTGGCGAACAAACACACAAAATGTGAGTTATTTACGTACATAGGTGGAACAGGAACCGCAAAATGAGAATTTATCTCCGTAGAAAGGTAATGAACATGCATCATACGAAAGCCACAATAGATTTGCACAGGTTATATTATATGGGTAGAATGTATATGAATTGTAATTTGTATTTTGTTTCGCTTCATGTCTTGAAAAATGAAATCCTCGGGAACCTATGGAAAATATGACATATTTAGTATATGCAACATGAAATTTGCATGCATACTCAAGTTCTCCCGTATGCTTTTAAAAAAGTGCAGGGGATCGATTGCATGATAGAATTTGACCACTCGCAAATACTATCGAATCATTTTTTCTTTAGAGGAACCATGGGTCTTTCGCAGGTTTCATTTACGAGAGCTAAAATGCAATGCAACGTTCATTCATGAAATAGTGACAAGAAACGCAGAAGTACTTAAAGATGGAGAAAATTTATATAACTTATAATTTATAGACAAAGGCGTGTCTGGACATAAATCACGATTTAACCTGACAAAACGTCAATTTACAACTAAGCAAGTCAACTAACGCGAAAGAAAACTACCATCAAAATCCTAAAAGCAAAGTTTTCGATACATCAATACAAACTGAAATACGAAGATACTTTTTTATAGATCGATGTTTTTTCGTAGTGAAAAAAATTGAGCCTTAACTTTCATTTTTTCTGTGCCTTCCTGTTCACGTATTTATGTATTCTTCTCAGGAGGTAAAAGTTTGGAATACNAGTGAAAAAAATTGAGCCTTAACTTTCATTTTTTCTGTGCCTTCCTGTTCACGTATTTATGTATTCTTCTCAGGAGGTAAAAGTTTGGAATACGTTTAAAGGACAACACCTGGTGTCATTTTTTGTAGGGTGTGTGGATCTGCTTGGTACAAATGTAGTTTCTATCCTTCCGTCATGTTATGAAGCCAAAAAATTCGATGTTTACCATACATTGATACAATACACTGGCCGGTCAAACAAACGCCTGGAAATCTGCTTGGTATAACTACTCAAATATTTGATTTGAATGAATGTGGATACCATTATTATCATATAATTGTTATAGAAGTGCATATAATTATATAATTGTTTCTCGTGAACCAACTGGACGTGGTGGAGATGGAGATGGAAGAGGAAGGTTGCAAACTCAAAGTATGGTTTACCTCTGACAATAGGCTCTATTCCCAAATAAAAGTTGAGTCCTAGAAATTGCAAAAGTGAAAAAGAGAAAAGCTGGCTATATTGGATACCTCCTACATGCTGTTAAGCTTAGTCCGTGGGTGTTCTTGGGTAATGGTTTGACCATATGTGACCAGTGGAATATTCGCTTTAGCACTCTAATGAGACTGAATCACTGCTCCATCTGTATCCTCAATTAAAATTGAATGGATTTCATAACGTAATGAAAAAGTACGCCTGCAGAAAAACCCCACTAAGTCATATACGTGAATGGAATAATAGAATCAAGGAAATGAAAAGGAAATCAATACTCTGTTTTTTTCACACGCCATAAAACTCACCCAAGTTTAGATTGAGTAGCGTTTCCCTGATAAAATTACCATTTTAGCTTGAATACGTTTTAAAATATTAAAAACTTTTTGTTGGAGCAAGAAAGTAGGATACGTACCAAATTTTCCGTAGCTATACTTAATTCATTTCCGTGTGGGGGTTTTTTAGTTGGGCAAACTACAAAATTAGCACTTCATGTTTTTACTTTTTCAATCAGGTTTTTCCATTGAAAAACGCGCTGGCTGTTTATTCATGCACTTTCACCACTATTTTCATTCAGGAGAGGATATGATTTGAATGACTTGTGAATCGATTTGTATAGTTCCAGGGTGAGGTTGGAGGAATAGTATGTAAATGCTCTAAAAATAAAAAATCCCACCAGTAATTTGTAACGCACAGCTAATCTTCTTTAACTATATAGGGTCGTTGATGGAGAATATCCGTACGTGTACTTAAGAGATCTAAGAATTACGATAGAAAAAAGGTAGACAGTCAAAATTAAACTTAAATGTACGTAGCAACCATACCTTCCCGGAATTAAACGTTCCAAATTTAAAACTATTTTGTGTTAGTTGGAGCTTCTACGTATTTTTTAAGTATGCAATGTTACAACATAATGAAATCCTTATGATAAAATGAAGGGCTATTGCAAAATTTACACAGCATTTTCTGTACTCTCTGTTTTTAACACAATATTTTTGTGGTCCAAGAAGTAGAGTATGTGTATGTATGTTTATGTTTAAAAACTTCATAAACGTCATCCGTATTGACTTAATGCACCTTATAATATGTATGTAATACGCACATACTTAATTTTCCTAAATAAAAGTGTACGTACAACTTGGAAAAATTGTGTGTCAATACCCATTATCATTTCCGCCCGTGTCCGGAGCGCCCTTGTAAAATAGTGAATTCATGCATGCAATTTTTGCTCCTTTCATAAAAACGGGTAACCCAATTCTACATCATGACATTGTAAATACCTTATGGTTCCGAAGCGAGGGAACGCCCGTTTCTCCACCGTACCATTTCCATACAAAAAGGTATTAATATGTGGAAACTGATCTCTCTAATTTTTTACCCTTTTTCCTCGTGAACTAGATTAGGAAGAATGTTAACCAAAAAAGTACGTAAGTATGTAAACTATGTGTACGCCATCAAATTCTCACATGAACTTACAGTTTTACGCCCTTCTTCCGCATTTTTGGCATCCAACTAAAGAAAGCTTTCCTTTCCAGACTTACATTTTAACTTAAAAAAAACCTTCGTGTAAGTTGTTGGAGTCATCGTGGGATGTAGTGCGAAAGAGAGTCTACACTGTTTCCGCGTCTTGTCTATGGATAAACATCTGAGACTCCTTCTTTGTTGCCTGTTGTGCCTCACCACTGATGGGATTGAAGAAAAGCCAATGTTTCCTCGTCCATGGTGTAGTGGTTGAAGAAGTTGTTGACGTGCAGGTGTGACAGTGATGATGGCTGGATCCGTCTCCATGATTCCGTTTGCAACCTGCTGGACAGCCATTTGACGAAGAAGGCTTCCGACGCCGAAAATTGGTCGTTAGAAGGAGAATGATTATGGCAGCGTAAAACACCACCACAACCTGCAATACCGAAAACAAACTTTGTTTGAAGCAAATTTAATATAATTTTGACGTTTCACTCAAAGTCTATGAGTCATATGCCTCTAGTTTTACAGCACAAAACCATTGATCTAGGAAATTATTTTACAGGAATGGGTATCCGCAATTACGTTCTCCAAATGAATTTACTTATGCATGGGGACTATGTGATTCTTGGATATCATAGCGTTCCCCCAAACATATTTGCGTTCAAGATGGGAAATAAATCGAATCAATGCTCCATTAAACAACTTTCATGATCATGAGTAAATTCTGTGGATGGCTTCTCATCATATTAGTCGGATCCATCCAGATACGTAATGTAATAAAAATAGGAGGGAGGACGTCAGAGAATTTCGTGTAGAAAAAAAATTCGATCCCATGATGCCGAGTTAGGTAAGTCTGCAAAGTTGATTAGCTGTGTACCCACACGATGTACCTAATATTTGAAGCTATAGGCTTAAGATATAAGCTGTGGTTTACATTACATCAGCAATGTTATAAAATTTAGTTTGGTAAATCAAGTTGAACAAAATTGGAAAATTATTCCAAGAAGAGGAAATTAAAAGTAAGCTAATCATTAATGCTTTCCTAGAAGTGGAGATTGAATGGAATTACATTTTAATTACAAACAAAACATTACAGATTACAAAAACTAACTAAGCTTAATATACTGCAAACGTTGCGTATTTGATTACACTATTAGCGTGTAGGGAAATTGTGGACTAAAATCTTTGTTGCAGCCTTTTTCCCCTCGTAGGAAGGAATTGGATAAGTTGGCGAGCAACTGCAGAAAAGCATGGTTAAAATGGTTTGGACGTAAGGTTTGTATTTTACAACTCCTCGACAGAAATTTTAATTAACTCGGAGAAGGTGAAAAATGATCGTTTTCGATTTCACGCTACGATTTTTTCAAACCTTGCATTTTCCCTCAATTTAATTCACTATTTTTACATCGTTTACGACAAAGCAATTTATAAGATTCGCCATCCAATTGAAACTGGAGAAAAATCCAATCAGAGAGAAAAATCGCATAGGTATGCTCAAGCATATCAATCTCTGCAAATTATTAAACGTTCCTGGAACGTGGAAACATTGGGAAAATGGAGAGAAAGTCTATTGGTGCGTTTGGGTATAATTTGGCTTGGATGAAATTTTAGGAGCTCAAATACTTTGTCACTCGATACGATTGAACAAATTTCATTGCAAAGTCAGAGATACATTGCTTTATATTGTATTTTCAATGATATGTTAAGCACTTGCTAAAATTTCCCATAAGCGAAACGTTAATGATCTTATAAAACTATGCACCAAACTGGATCAAAGTTTCCGAATAGAAAGTAGCGGATAATAAAATCCGCTAGCTAGATCCTAAAAAGTCTTAGTGCGTATTATGTTTTCGCAAATTGATGTACTTATTATGTGTCAAACGGTTTTTCATAATGCTATGTTCCGCCATGCCCGTCCCTTTGTCTGTCTTCGCCAGAACACCTATTTAGATCATCCTACTGTCATGAAATTTTGAAAATTGGCACAAATCTTTCTCAGGTCATCAGTATTTAATAAAATTAAATATGTGACCTTTGAAATTACTAGTTTTACCTTGTCACGTCAAAATAACAAAAAAATCCCCACGATCAGAGACACGTCAATGTGACCAGCGTATTCACAGGCTTTAAATACCTAGCTACATTACAATGACACAAAATTATCTGTGGCATGTTAATATGAACATCAAATTATTAGAGTACGCACTACTACAGTATACTGACACAAAAGTAACTTACTGTGGCAATATGTCAATTGCCACAAACACCCCTATAAACAAAAGTATAAACTCTGTTTGTAACATTTGTAACACATTACAGTTTTATTTATTTTGCAAAAAATGTAACGGGTCGATCTTTTTAAATGATCCGTTTCAGATGAGTCCATATGGTTAAAAAAATTGGATGAAATGATTCATTTCAATATATGTATTAGATATAATTTATAAGATTCTAGAAATATGTTTCTGTTCAACTGCAAGTTTATACATTCAAGAGTTAAGAAGATTTATTATTTTGGTTATTAAATTGACGGCATTAACATATCAAATGAGTATAAAATGAAATCGTCAACTCTGATCTAGAGCTTTCTGACTATCTTAGCTACCGCCCCGAAGAGACATATTGTATTAATGTATTTGCCATTGGCGACAGTGAAAAAAGCTCATTATTTACACTTTTCACCACAACTACAAAGAGATACAGGAAGACTAAAAGCAACCAACCAGCCTAGTTTTAGGATTATCTTTTTTGCAGTGAAGTCCTGCTAGAAGGAAACCATGTAGGGCTATTTGCTGACACATTATCGTCATCGTTTTCATCTGAGAGCAATGATGTGCGTTATACTGTTTACTCTCAAGTTGCAATGAAGCGTAACATGCAAATGATAGTCATCGCTTCCTTATAAAATAAAAAAGAGTTGAAGACAGGATGGAACTAGGAGAGGAAGCAATTTAGAATGCTTCAATACAGTAATAGAATAGGTGACTGATAAAAAAATATTATAATATGCTAGTCAATAGATGATGATAGCGCTGAAGCCCTATTTTCACTGTTCAATTAGGCGAGCTAGGATTTGGGAAACATGCTTTCTCCTCTCCAAAGAGTATGGCGTATGTCGTCCTAAAACATGTTGAGGAAATAAGCCGATGACGCTGAGTTTGGGTTTAATACTGCTACCTCAAAAAATGCTTCCCGTGTTCCCTGTGCTCAACACGATAAAGAATGGGCAGAGAAAAAAGGATAGTCGCCGTCGTCAGTCAGTCATGAGTGAGAAGAGGAGATATAGAAATTGACACAAAGGCAATGAATATTATAATGGTACTGATATTTGGCACATGTGTTAACCGTACTAACATATTCTCCGCCAGATCAACTTTACATAACAAGCTTAACAAAAGATTTTCTGCTGTATGATATAACTTAATACTTGGTGAATAACTAAAGTAAATCCCAAAGCTTTATGTGTGGTATGATTCATTTCCTTCTTTTATCTATAATGGTACAGAACACTCCTTTGCGAAAAAATCACTTTGCTTTCTCAACCAACTGATGCGAAACCGTTATAATTATAATCATTTCTTAGAGCATACGGTACTGAATAGTAAAGAGGCAATTTCAATGGAAAGTCTTTACGGTAGTAAGTGAATTTAGAGGTACTCACCTTCTTCTGACTCAGTTTGAAATGGCAAGGTAAATCAGAAATTCTAGAAAAGAGCATGTCAATCCTCTGACAATAGGTTAAATTGTTGGAGAAGAAAGAGAGCTTTTAGGTGTTAGGAATAAAGCAAGAGGGAGATGTGAAAAAGCAGCTGAATTTACAACTTTGAAGAGCACTTTCAATCTCTTGCAGATAAGTTCCGCGCATTTTTTTACCTCATTCAACAATGGTATATCTGCTAATCTACTCGTTCTCTTGCCAGCCTAGGTTTCCATTTTCCAGCATGAGACTAAATACTATCAGGCCCATATTGTCACATAAAATATGCAACCAATCAGCCATTTCAGCACATGAGAGTGGATATTGTAGGGAAAATATATGTATGCTTTCAATGTGCATGCAGGTTTTCTACACGTGAATACTTTTGTCATAGAAAATCTTTGGAAGGGAAGATAAAAAAAATGTTTGAGACTGAAGATTAAAATTTTCATGTGGTTTTTTAGGTAAAGAGATTAGATAGTTTTACCCCCTCGTAATTTTAAAGGTACAGGTATGCATTTTACCTGCACATTCTTTAATAATGAAGAACGATGACGAATAGAATTTATAGAGATCAGCCCACATAAGAGACAGAGCGGAATCATAACAACTTGAAAGTGGCTAACACATCACTTTAGATTTTTACTTTCTCCGAGGACTTTCACAAGTAGTCTAGTGCCCCCGGAAACTTTCTAGCTAGCATAAACTGTGGACAGTGTATTTCTATTCGGAGTAACTAATGTAACTTTTAGTTTTCGTCTCGGGCAAAATCTGTTCTTCAAAACGTAGTACAATGTTATTAGAAATGTTTAGCAGTTTTTATATTTTCAGCTCTGTCTTGCCCGGGGATGAATAGTATGACTCTGAAAACGAATTGTAGTATGTTCTCCACCACAGAAAACAAAATAAAGCATCTCTAGAAGGGAATTACCCTGTGGTTTCCTCACACACTTCCCGGCGAAATGAAAATATTGAACCTACAAGAGGAAAGAAAGATAACTAAGGACATTGTAAGTTCAAATAAATTTGCTACCCATACTTAATCTACTCCAACTGCAAGGCATTTTTGTTACGTTCTCATTGTAATATTGGGGTGTAAGAACCAAATAGTTTTCAAATCTAAGTAGAAACACTCAATATCAGTTCAGCAAACTCGAAGTGCGTGAATTGCTATCTTGCCTACTTAAAATTCAAATATGCGCAGCTTTAGTATTCAAATAATATAAAAGTCTGAAGCAAAGTAACAATAATGCAATGTTTGTGTGTTCCCTCCAAAATGTGACGCAATGTGGAAATAGGCAAGGAGTAAAGAAATCGCCAAAAGTGTCTTTCCCTGCTGAACTGATGCTTTTTTATGTGCATTACATAAAAAATACAAAAAATAGCTAAGTGCATCTACCGAAAATAGGAAGTTGCACAACTTGAGCCAGTGGGGAACTGCACTAAAGAATGAATGAGATGGTAATTTCCCACAAACCTCTTCATTTCCCGTAAGAATACGTAATGCTCGCCTTTTTTGTCAGAATCCAGGTTCGCAAAGGCAAGTAACAATTACGATGTAAAGAGATACCGCGGGAGGATGCTTAGAAAAAAATGGTATCTTTCCGGAACGATACAAACACTTTATGACTTTCGGAAGTGAAAGTGAGCAAAACATTACATGCTACGTAAATTTCGCTGTCTTATTTTCCCTTATTGTTTATACTCTGAGGAGCGTGGTTTCATTTTGGTTATTCATGATGCTTGCTTTACAATAATAAATCTGCAAGGGTTGAAGGCAATATCCATATTTAAACACGTTTTCAGGTGGTCTATTCAAAGAAACCAGTGGTGCAGGATGTGTGTGAACCTAGTTTTGCTTTTATTTACCAGCTACACAAAATATGCCTTGTCAACTTATTCATTTTATCCAACATTAAACTAAAGTCTCAGGTAGAGTCGGGTGGATGCGTTGCGGGTATATTACCACCTCCACCACTACCATTCATTTCACCAGATTCATTATACATGACAAAAATAAATGAACTGCTTAGCCCCGTCTACCAACACTCCACAGAAGATAAAGTAGGAAAAAACTAGAGACTACAGTTTATCTTTATCTTTTTGTGTTTCGAAAACACAAGCAGAGTCAATACAACAACAGTTTATACATAAGCTTTGGGAAATATATTTATACATACAATGCGGTTCCGCAATAACAGGAAATGGGCGAGGAAGGTTTTTTAATAAGTTTTGCTGATATCGTCCAATAGAATATTTTTTGCTCAAAGGAATCAACGAGTCATTGGTTTAAAGAAGCCTACGAGAGTAAATTAGATTTTGGCTTATGGATGACAAACTAGTGGTTTTTACAACTAGCTGACTCGCTCTCACTCTCGGGTTTTTGTTTTTCCTTTCGTTATTTTTTCTAATCCTGTAAGCTTGTAGGCCTACATGCCATCAAAAAGTATCCGTGCTATTTGCATATCATATTTGGTAATCATGACGGCAAAACATGAGACTTATATATATCTAGGAACCTATCAGGTTAGATTAATAGTAATCCTGATTCCTGATTGGTATATTAGGTATTCTTTCAGAATAAGTTGCATCTACACGCAAAAATAAACTACGACACAACCAATAAATTATAGATTTGCACTAACGAGGAAACACAAACTGCACGCACGGAAACAAATTACGTTCCAGAGATACTCATATCTCGGGTTTTTTTACAACGACTTTGGAATCTGATAAATGCATCGTGTTTAACTCATCAAACAATGCATGATCCCGCTTTCGACTCCAAAGGCCAGCTAATTTGTTGTACCCCCATAATTGAGGTGAAAGTTAACATTTCTTTGGCAAACGAAAAACTAACAAGGGGAGGATCAGTCTTCGTAATTAGGTCCTGCTCCAAAAATCAATCCGAGGGGTTAGTACTGACCCCCTAACTACCATCAACTACTCAAAACATCCTAGTGGTCCTTTGACCT
>JAANSQ010002945.1:0-10926 GCA_036850885.1 Lepidocyrtinus dapeste
TTTTTTTAGTCTTCTTCTGTACATAATTTATATAGTTCATGTCTTTACATCATATATCCGCATTACATAACATAATCGCATTTTTACTAGGTATCATAAAGCAGCGTCGTCGGCTAAGGCTTTTTTCTTATCATTTATTGTATCATTGTGTACCAGACTGGCATCCGAAGTGGGCTCCACTCAACTTTATCTTATCCGAAGAGATATTTTTCTTCTTGTGCGGTTGTGGCATAGCATGCCTAATGTCTTTGGTTTTGGTCACAATGCCATGGTCTACTTAGATCTTTCATGGATGCTTGCCTAAATGAGCCTAAAGTTATCTTAAAGAACTAGAAGATGGCAATTAGTTTATACCAACAACAAAGTAGAAAGGTAAGAGGATGATCATGCTCCATGATTGGTTTATTTTTAGTGTGAATGATAAGACACTCTATAAATTCTTTAATTTAGTCCGAATATATTACATCGAATTAATTAGGGAAATATGAGGGGAGAAATAATTGAATGTTTCAAGGTAATCTTTTGACTTGAATGATAAATATTTCGTACTTTTCTGGAAATTGTGTAATACAGAACAATTCATAAAAAGATATGTGTTTGAAACAATTATAACTACTGCCAAGCTTTCGAATTTTTTCAGGTATTCTCTAACAGATCTTTAATTTAGTCCGAATATATTACATCGAATGAATTAGGGAAATATGAAGGGAGAAATAATTGAATGTTTCAAGGTAATCTTTTGACTTGAATGATAAATACTTCGTACTTTTCTGGAAATTGTGTAATACGGAACAATTCATAAAAAGAGATATGATTAAAACAATTATAACACTGCCAAGCTTTCGAATTTTTTCAGGTATTCTCTAACAGTATTCAGTGCACAACATAAAAATATCGAAAGATAACTTGAAACGATTTGTGGCAACAATAAAAATTCTAACAGTTGAAATTTCGGCACTAGAGTACTTAGAATGTTTCAGCCTTCCAAAGAGTTATTCGAAATTGTCATAAGCTTTGAGCCTCGACAGACAAACCTGTCTAATACGACAATAGAGCCTTTTAGCTTTATATCATGTCCTGGCGTACAATCTTTAAAATTCACAAATAACCAAATTGAGAATAGTACATATGAATAGAGCCTTTTAGCTTTATATCATGTCCTGGCGTACAATCTTTAAAATTCACAGATAACAAAATTCAGAATAGTACATATGATTGAACACTAAACAGCTAGCTTTCGTACCATTGATTTTACAGGAAGTCTATCAGATTAAATGAAAACCGTTAGAAAGTTGGTGACTTTTAATTAGAATGCAAATTGTCTCAATCGAATATAACTAGGATGTTCATTGGAAGTATTCTGTAATGTAATTAAAAGTGCTCTGTTTTAATTATAAGTGCTATATTTTAATCTAAACTTTGTTAATTGCTTTGTTTCGTAATTTTGACCGGATGAGGAAACAAAAGACAAACTTTCATGTAGGTACTGGTACGCTATTTATTTTTTGGATAAAATTAGAATGAAAATGTAGGACGCTCTGCGCGTGAAAACTTTTTTCTGGAAGTGGAACTTTATATTCAATCAAAACAGCTTGCATATTTTGACATTTATTGTATCCCAGCAAAAAAAAACCAGAGAATGAATAGTGTTGCGTAGTAAGCTCTCTTAGCTTTAGCAAAATATTATTCTGGAAGTGTAGAAATATTCGCCATGAACCTACATCATTATCGTCATCTTCATCAAACTTTTTTTAACAACTTCTCAGCCCATTTGAACGATTTCCTAGTAATGTTGGGGTTTTAAGGGAATGTTACACTAGCAAACTTTCCTTGAACTTTCGCTTTTCCCAAATCCCAAGGGCTTTCTCTGGTGCCATCGGTCAAGTCCGTAGCAATTCCAGACGTTAGTGCTGTTCAGACTCCATATGAATGTTAGCGTGGGAGCGCCCTGCCTAAATTGATATTATGGTGGTGTCATAATATCGATTAAGGAAAGTGGGCTAGCCTCCAGCAGACAGTAACAGAAGAAATCTGGCTGTACAGTTGGACACTTGGAGAAACCGTCTCTTACAGCATTTCCCCTCCAAAAGTGCAAACTTTCTCATGAACAATAATTCATTTGGCCTGCAATTTCGATAAAATATGATAAAGGTCCATATAGAAAAAGTTTGTCTGAGAGAAGAAGACAATGAAAAAAAAATTGTACGAAGGAAGGACAAAATTACCCTAAACATAAACTTTCTCCTGATTTTTCTTAATAATTCATAACGATGATTCATGTCAGGGCATAAAGTGCTCTAGAGTCTGAACAAGAGAGACAGAAAGACTATAGGTATTTTCCCGAAAGCGTCCATGTAGTGACGCCCTTGGGTACAGAGAAACAAGGTGAAAAGTTTAAGCTTGAAAATGTGCTTGTGACGCCACAAGGAGAAAGCACCCAGTTTGAAAGATCTTGTATGAAGTTTCTTCCCAAGAAAGTTCAAAAGTCGGAGGACTGAGGAGAACACGAAGTTCTTCACCAAAAAGCTTGGAACAGCAGTTACAAAAGTATTTCATCAACAACAACCTCGTGCCACATTATGTATTTATGAAGACCATTCGGTTATAATTACTTGTTAAAATTTTGCAAATTGAAGAGAACAAGTCTTGCTTCCTTGCCTTGCTCCAGGGCTTAATGGAAAAGGTGAAGAAACACCTACACAGAATGATATAGTAGGGGAGACTTAACGTTGATGAAAACGGATGACGGGCTAAATCAACACATTTTACTTTTGATCGCTTCCTGTGCCAAGATCTAACCTCTAGCATTTTCTTGTTACTCCGAAGACTTCAGAACGTTAGAACAACAATGTTAGTTTGTCTACAAAGAAGCTAAAAGCAATCTCGTCAAAACTCATTACATTTGAAAGTCTCTACTAAAGAAGATTACGTAGGAAGGAGGAAGGGAGAAAGTTTAGTACTTTTAATTCTAAAGTACTTTAAGCTCTAGTTTATAATGCCTATACATGGTCGATTTCAACACGACCTCATACTCTATTTTTTCCTTGGAATAATCCAAGTTGGTCTTTTAAGCTTTGAAGTGAATTTAGATCGAATTTTTCCTTAACTTGCTCTTCTGGTAATATATCAAACCGTGAATTAACCAATTTTAACTATCCAACATAATGATGCTAAAGCTATGCATTGTAAATGAGTCACTTTTGACATTTTGGAAAAGCTCAAACAGCAGTAACTTTACCGTAAATTGGTACTTAATTAAATTAAAAAGTTGACCTTTCAACTTTAGACTTGCCTTTGAATGAGATAATATCTTCCAGAAACTCTTGGACGTACTTCGTTTTAGTCCCTGAAAACAGTACAGCGTAACCTTTCTAGGCTACCATGCAATGACGAGGTTAATAAAATTTTCATTGCCAACTGTCCATCCTTTTCTGAAATCGTTTGTGTCAAAGCAATATCTCAGACAGGCAAGTACCAAACTTCAATTAACGCTTCGGATCTGATCATGTCATTGTGTTTACAAGTAAAAGCTTCTTTGCGTCATCTACACATTCACAACTTTGGAAGTACGCGAGAGTGCCAAAAAATCATCTTGTTTTTTTCTACCGTACGTGTGATTTCGAATTTTTAACCGTGTCTCATTCTCTCATCACATGTACACCTTCCACCTTTACTTATCGAAATCGATCCTACACATCCCACCAAACTAGACAGTTTTGTAAATGTACCGCAGTTGACAAATTTCGTGACAGACATCATTATTTCCTAGTCGCTCAACCATTCAACGCAGAAGAAATAAAAGTTTCTAACTGAACTGCATCTTTTTACCACCGACGAGAGAACCGTTGTTTTGCAACCAAGTGTAGAGTGACACTGAGGTGGGCATTATAGTTCCAAAAATCGTGCCAAGGAGGATTCTTTCTACATTTTAAATTTAGGTTTAATCGAGATCTGCTTTGTAGACGACGCACACGTACTTCACGGATTCGGATTCACGTACTCACACACTTCGCTTAAGATGGATTACCCAAAATATGTGTAATTAGGTACGTGGCTGACCAAGACCGCGATTCGATAGAATGTTTAAATGAACACAATCTAATTTTATCCTAAGCTCCTAAAAGCTTCTGTTTTCGCATTGAAAGATTAATGAGAGCACTTACAGATCAACTAGGCTTTTTCATTCATTAGACTAAACAGCATAAATTCTCTATGAGATGACTTTCCGTTTACACATGCATCTGCAATTTGAAAAGCTGCATCCCATGCTATCACTCTAGTAAAATATGGAATACGATAGTGCACAGCTTCTGGAAAAATAGTCTACATTATTTTTTATTTACTGATGTACTTCATATGACTTCAATATTGCTTTTAACGGTGCTAGCCTGGCTCCTGGCTGTCCTTCAATTTATTTTACGTGCTTGAGCCATTCCCAAGCGCCAGAGTGCACTACTGTTAAAGTGCATGTAAAGGCATTTAAACCAAAAACCCTCATTAATTTTTACCAATGCGCTGGCAAGGTCAAATCCGAGTAAAATACCTTTCGTAAACAGTACGTTCTTTAAAGTCATGACTAATTTGTAATTATTTCTGTGCTTTATTTTTTCTCTTTACTTGAATCTTAATTTTGTGTTAGTATTTCATTTTTATTATCCTCTCCTTTTGATCCCACTCGCATTTCGCATCCAAAAACCTTTGTATGAAACATCCCATATTAATGCTTTCCTCACAATTTAATTTCATTCTGTTTGGCACGATGACAAACATCAAAGCTTAGGATCTAAGCCATCCCCATAATTAAGGTGCCTTCGAGAGTCATTTTTTTCAAATGAGGGAAACAAAGCTTCCCTAGAGGAAACTATGTCGCAAGAATTAAATTACTTCTAGCATCTACTTTTCACAAACACACAATCACTGCTCTAAGAGTATGCGCAACCGAACATTAAAACTTAGAGTGGAAGAAACGAGCGGAAAAATGTACTAATTAATGATATCATTTCCCTCGAGTCGGGGGTAATTGCCGTTTCACTTGGGTTTTCATCAAGGAACCTAAACTTTGCAATTTGCTATGTAGCCCAAGCCTAGTAACTCCAAAATGAAATGAATGGTTGCGGAAACAATGTACTCTATATTTTCCCTACGTCGGGGAAATGTCATACAGCCGCGTACATAACACGTGTCCCAATTTTTTCTCCCACTTTGGGTCTTTTAGGTCTAGGCCTTTAGGTCTTTGGTTTACCCTTTTCACAACATTTCCAGGAAAAGGAAAAAAGCTTTTTGGTGAGAATTCACACAATTCTCTTTCCGTGGTATTGCATTTCATTAGTTTTGGAACAAAGCACATCCACACATAATGCACACAGCCTTCCGGCAAATCGATTTCGTAGTGGCAGGTGTTTAAAGAAACAAAATCAAACGTAGATTCTAAATATCGATTTGGGAATTTTCCTTGTTTCTCTAAAATTTGAAATTAAAATTAAGCGAAAACACTACATACTTTTATATGTACGTTACGTGTGAAGCTATTTTTGGAACATTTTCTACTTTCAACGCCCACAGGGTAGGCCAAGGTAAACCGTGGGGAAGATGAACCATGAGAGAAAAAATATATGTAAAAAGCCTAAATTCCAGGAGAAATTTCAAGCACGTAACACGAACACCTTCCAGTCGGTTAGGTTTTGTACAAGGTGGGTTAAACCTACAGTTTTTTCATAACGTTCTATATATTTGTACTACACCATATTTGAATATTCTTGCGTTTTCTCACAAAAGCATATTTACATGGACTAGCGGCATACGTGTAATTAAACATCGAAGCCCGAAGGCCGGTTCAAATCAATACCAGGAACTGGACAGCACGCGATTCCCCATTTGACATTGATCATGCATCAAGACTTGAGAAGATAACCGTCTCGTATTGACATTACATTTCAATGGATTTCTTTCCAATTACATTATTTGCCGTTGGATTGTAGACTGCAAAGCGTTCCTTGTGTGAATAACAAAGTATGCCGGCACCTGACGTGCCTTACCTAAACTTTCCTGAAACCTTATTTGAATCGTGTAAAGTGAAAAAAATATGCATTTTTCTATTTTTTGCGAAACTAGAGCAAAAATATGGAATTGGTAGAGGCAGAGGTAGTTCTACCTTTACTCCCAACGAAAATGGGATGTTTTCTGTTTCCAAACATGTAAACCGAAATTGCACGGAAAAGCAACGAGAACGATATGTAATGGATCTTTTCCTTCCGAATGTGTTTTCATGTTTTCCAATTCCCCCAAAAAACTAGTTTGACTTAGACTTTCGGTCTGAAATTACTATTATCTTAGTTAGCTATACTCCAGAAAACGTTATTCCGTCTTGGGTTTTCGGTTTCATATAACTTGGGGATTTCGTGCAAGACAATAAATGGATGTGGGTATTACGTTTATTTTTGTCATGTGGCACATGCTACCTGGATTTCCGACTGTCGTGGAATAAAGGATTTCGTTCTGTCGATTACATGTCCATCTCAATAAACCTTCTTCGTATAAGTCCGCATTGTTTTTCTAGGCAAGATTGAAAAACAATGTTTCTCTAAATATCAAAATGATAGTATTCTTTCAACGACCAGAGCAAGATATAAAGCCCATTTCAAACTTTCTCCATTGTTCATGATAATAAATAAATGCACACACTGCTACTTTCCCATTTGATTCTTTATATTAATGGATATTACCAATATGAATACAAAGTTGGGATGGAGTTTGATCGCTTCGGGCTTTTGTATTACCTTTAGGAGTCTTTTGTCGATTGGCCTAGATATTTTTTATTGAATCGTTGCTCAAGGCATATGACTTGACTATATCTCCCTTAACCAATTCGTATTCAAGTCAGGATTCAAGACTGGAAGCTTTGGACGAAAAATGGACAAACTTTCATGGTTTCATATTTACGTAACGGAATGTACAACCTTCTATCTATTATTTAATGAATTCCCTATTTTGGGAACTGGGAAAGAAGGCGGGACGTATAAAAGTATTTTGATTAAATTCTCTAGATATAATATTTAAGTGGCAGGTAGAGGAAATGCTAACGTTATGAATGTGATTAGGATCTTTGTTATGAGACCAAGTCATACAAAGTTTGACCCGGAAGCTTTATTTTTGTTATGAATTTAATATTCGTGGAGTAGTTCTTCAATTAAAGCTCTAAAACCTTTTAAGAACGTAGCTAAAAACATATGTAGATTCTGAAAGGGTTGCAGCGTTTGAATATAAGAATATTTTAAAATTAAATATCATCTATCGCATCCAAAAGGTTTGTAATTTAAAAAATTATTCACCCTTGACCTCATTTAGTAGGATCCCAAGAACTCATGAAATTAATTTGTTTCCACGTTCAAGAGTTATGGTGGGAACGCACGGACAGATGGACACATAAAAGTCAACACTAGCGCTCAGCTATGTAATAATTGTACAAAATCTAAGTGTTTAGGTTTCATTCAATTTGTTCATTCATACATGGTTGATACTGTACGCCAAAACATGGAATTCAACTTTGGGAGGGTATATTAAAGAAACAGATCCATAACTTGGGTGAGTGCTAACTATACAAACAATTAAATAAGGAACACTTCTTATATATCACAATGAATACCTAGCTTAGTAAGCTCAATTACATAATAAATTCGTTCATATCTGTTAAGACTAATATTAAGTTGTAAATCACAAAATCCAACCATTGAAACAGTCTTGGTACATTTCTCTTGCTTCGGAACGAGGTGGAATAACTTGGGAATAATCTTGAATTATTTAACTTTTCCTTCTAGGTCCACCTCAACCTACACAGGCTGTCATTCAAAAGAGAAGCACATTTTGAGACTTTTGGAAACAATCAAATATAAACTTAAGAATATTTTGTGTAACTCGGCGTTATAAATTCTCTTTAAGTATCCAGATCTGAAGAGAAAGCATAGACAGTTTATCTATGCGCTTTTCCTCCTTCTCTGTAGTTTCTTTACAATCTGAAACATTTGAGTTCCCTATGTGTCCCATTGCTTCTTTATCTTCTTTAAGTTCTTTCAGCACAATGAAATTCCCCACGGAGAGCGTAAAGGAAGGAAAGCAGTCATCTTACGCTAAGTTTTGTTCCCCCTTGCGAGGAAAACTAGGTAATCCGGAACTTGACAGTCGATCCATGTAATTTGTCTCTTTTTATTGTTTGTGTGTCATAGGAGAAAGACGTAAGTAGGGGGTATTTCCATTGTTAGTCAAAGCTTATATATCCAAGCTCTATTATGAAAATCATAATGGGACGATAACAATAATCATGATCATCTTTGTGCTCTACTCATCTTCCTTCAGAACGTTAGTCTATAAGCGAAATGAAAAGCCATTCCATAACCCACAGACACAATCACACTGAGGATCAAGTCACAATGGAACTCTTTGGCAAAATGTCTTCATATTCAAGAACAGTAAAAGCTGCATAGATATTGGGGATAAAGTGGCGCATAGTCAGAGTCTCAGTGGGGGGGCTTTTCATGACATGACATGATGGAGAAAACGGCAAAGAACAAAATATGTGCCAGCTACGTCTCTAATGGTACGCTCAAGTGGGAAGCGGAGTTTCTCGAAAAATCGCACTTGTCCTGCTTCATTGCTTTTGTTCCAAGTGGGGTTATGTGTGTTCTTGGCTTCTCCTCCCGGAGGAATTTTCTTTCTCCTGTCGTAACTCTAAGTGAAAGGTGCTGTTTTTGAAGTTACAACTGGTTTATTAAACAAAAATATTCCCCAATATGATTCTCATCTCAAGGTCTAACCAACCCTCACCGTATGTTTGGGAAAAACTAAAAAGGTCATGGTTTCAAACGGAAAATCACTGCCAAAAGATATTTATTTTTGAAATATATGAAATGTTTTTCATTTCTGAATTATTTTCTACAGTTTCAAAACATATGCAGACCTAGAAAAATGACTTATGCTTTCCTTGACTCTGGTCATGTACGATATTTCTCCCCTCATTAAAATTTCATTCCATAATTTCATTTTTGGCATAGGATCGGCATAGGTAATTTCTTCCTAAATTCCTCCGTATAAGATAGGAATCGGTCTTGATAAAAATTCCTGTCACATCTCATAACTCACTTAGAAACGTAAGTGGAGAAGGTAAAAGGCACACCAGACCAATACGAGAGTGTTTTGATGACGCGCTACGTCTCTCATTTCCTTTGGATTTATTTTTAGTCTGGAATTACAAAAATTGTGTATGCTTCTTACTTTATATTTCAGTCATTTAACCTACCACAGACCAAAACGATTTAACGATTTCATATGCAGAATTTTCATTTTCAGATGGAACGAAAAAAGTAATCATATTTATAGAGCGAGATATTCATATTTAATATAAAGTTTGTGTGATGAAACAGGTCGGGAAAAATTTGATATGATGGGACTCTAGTCTGAAACAAATGTGAGAATATCAATTCAATCCCACATATTTTTTAATGCTTTACCTCAAGGTGAACTGTATGTTTGGCACGGTATAAACATTAAAGATATAAAAATTTATATGTTTTCATACAAAGTTTGATATTCTCGAAAATCAAAAAACATTTCAAGAGAGTCTTCCCCGCACACACATCTGTTCCTTCTCACATTAGACCTTCTCGCAATTCAAGATTATCTAGAATCTATCTCTTATCCCTACTCAAGTTACATTACTTGATTCCAGAAGTTTATCTGGGAAAATGAATCATTCTCTTGAAAAAAAATGTTTATGGTCAGTGGACCACTAATACATTTTAAAACTGGTGTAGTTAGTGGTATAATTTTTTTGTGTTAAATACCCTCGTTATTTGCAACCCAGACCTTCTTTCTTTCCAGTCAAATTAGCCAAGTGTGGGTATCCAAGGTGCCCAAAATTTTAGTAAAAACTTGCTTCAGTGTACCATCTTCCTTTTCACTTTCCTGCAATACTCTCTGCTGCTTTCAGCTCGCTGGAGCGAACAATTGCAATTATTTACGTTGTGAAAACTCGTTAGCAAAACATTTCTTTGGAGAGGTATAACTTGGATGAAAAGAAGCCAAAGTTTTAGAAACAGGCTCTCCATCTGAAAATTACCATTTAATTCCTTAAAGCAGGAAAAATATGAAAGGTTTTCTGAACCAGAATGAAAATTCATGGGAGATAATGATCTCCCAAAGAAACTGCTCAACTTATGGACCCATGCCCAACTAACAAACCAACTCGACCTGAACGGAACCATGAGCGTCTTTAGATCGCCTAATCATAATCATGACTAAAACAGTTCTAGCTCTGACAGTAATGAATGAATCACTTCCCGTCTTGCTCTTCATGTTCGTGAGCGTAAGAATGATGATAAAGTCATGCGTTCGGTACCTACATCAGCGATGATGTTCACTTATGAAATTTGGGGATTTTTTAAATTTTTTAATATTTTATACTTCAACTTCTACTTGAGATGTAAAGATAAGCTTATATAATCAACTATGCTCATAAGTGCACATTTTTTTCAGAATTTCATAATTAAAAAACAAGACCCACGCTGAGTAAATTGCCCTCCATATGTTATCTACAGGGAATGTATGAACATCCTCAGGAAAATGATGGGTGGCAGCGGGAGAGTAGAGACTTTCTTTTAAAAAAATTAGGAAACAGAACAGTTTCTTTCTAGTTCTCGGTCTGTCAACCTGTCAAGTTCTATTCCAATCAGCAAGGCAAAACACGTACTGAAAAATACCGACACCGACAGACCGAGAAAATATGCATGAAGTATGAAGGGAAACACAAGAAATAATTCAAAGATAAATGAAAAACCACTGAAAAGAATATTATATTTAGGTTCTAGATGACTATAACTTTAAGGAAAGCCTATAAGCCAACGCCACATGAAACCATATTACAAAAGCTGGAATAAA
>JAANSQ010002946.1:0-10926 GCA_036850885.1 Lepidocyrtinus dapeste
GTGAACAAGTGAAAAAAAATTGAAGATGGGAAAGTTATTGAAATATATAGTCGCAGTGACGCTTCTGCTAGCCCTTGTAGACCAAACAAGGGCTCAGCTCAATTTACCTGAAATGCCTGGTCCCCCATATCCCGACAGGTAAGAGTAAACGAGATTCGCAGAAACTTTCTGCGGATTTGTTTTCTACAAATTAGACATTTCAAAATTTACTTTCCAGGTGGGGCAACAATAGATGGGGTGTAAAATATGATCCTCGTGTACATGGTCGAGGTAGAGGTCCTCATAGTGCTCCTTCTTCCTCTGGTCTATGGACTGGGGGAAGAAACGCTCCGGAAGAAGTGCCACCTACAAGATACCGCAATAACGATGGAAACACTGGTGCCGCACCGATCTCTCCCCTTCAAAAATGGATTCCTGGTCTAAAACCCCTTGTAAGTAGTATAATGAAATTTACACGAAGACCTCAACGACCAGGACCATTTGACTCGACCAATCTTTTTCGAAATCCCTACTCGAGAAGAGCAGTTGACGGTTACGTACGAAACTATATGAATCGTTATAACTCTGTGTCGCAAACCCCTGACTACGTTAACATACAAAATTATATGAGACCTCCGGTAAATCACGAAAGAAGCTCTATCAGACCAAACAACTTCCCACCGAATCATATGAGCATGATACTAAGGAGAAGTGATCATGGTGTTTTGGACACCAGTCGTAAAGACACAGACAAAGGTAGTAATTTGAAAGATAGTTATCAAACTGTACATTCTAGCGGCTCACTTGACACGCCAAAGTACAGAACCATAATAGAACCAGAAACTGGCTTTAACCAGTCACCTCCACAAATTAGCAAAAAGACAAGCAGCGTAAGTCCACCTAAGAACTTTGCCAAGACATTATCAAACTTGTATAATGACTACAAACCTGGGGCAAAAAACTCTGGGCCAAGTCCTAGGGCTGATAAAAGTAGCAGTAGTAAAATTAGTGCTAGTGCTTCGTCCAGTGGGAAGGAATTTAGTACTGGTAGTTCACATTACGATAAGGAGTATGTACACACCCCTAATAAACATCCTTTGTCCCGGTTTCCCCCGAGGCATCATTATTCTTCTCAATTAAGAAAACCACCTCATGTGTCCTTCCGGAAACAAACTCCTAGCTTTGTGGAAAGGCAATACGTAAGTGGAGGGGTTGGAATGAAGCCTCACGGAGGATCCTCTTCTTATAGGGAGTCCTCCAATTTTAGACGACCTTTATCTAGTCGGTCGCCATCTGGCCCGCTTTCCTCCCTTGATTTTCATGGTGATCGATATTCTTCTTCTCATAGAGGCTTCTCCAGCAGTAGTTCTTCACCATATACCACATCTGAGTATTCTGACGCACCTGTAGTTCATAGTAGTAGTGGGGGCGTTCGTAGTAGTAGATTTGAAGACTTCCCTCCTTCTCGACCGGGAACAGTGAATACTTATTTGCCCGGTCCACCACCACCCCCTTCTTCAATGTTTCCTTCCCCTGTTGACTCTTATGACGCTGGACCAGAACCTTTCCAGAATTCTATTAGTGCACCTCCAAGAATTCCATTTCCTGGTCCACCACCACCGCATGCTCCCCCTTTACTAGCTTCAGCACCGTTAGCTTATCCACCTTATGCTTCTCCGCCTTATACTTCACCCATGCTTTTAGTTGCACCTGGTGCTTCTTTCGAGGAGGATAAATATAAGACAACTAAACGAAACAAAAACCGTTTTCAGCATACCCCGTTGAACATTCTCAGAGGACTTTTGGGACGAAATGAGAAAGAGGATCGGGAACGGGAGCAGCCCACTCTTGCTGTCAATATTCCATTAGTTGTATCTCCAGCTCAAGTACCACCACCACAGTATTCATATAATCCCATTGTGAATACTCTACCCGTTGGGCCAGTGGGGCCACTACCATATAATAGCTACTTTCCTCATCCAGGACTGCCACCACCTCCACTTCCACCTGTGAGTCCATTAGCAATGGGGTTATCCAACGTCAGGGATGCTTATTACAGACCTCCACCAGCCCCGGCACCACAAAAATACCCTTCTCCACCTCCACCACCACCACCACCATCAAATCCACAACCTCAAGCAACGAGCCACGTGAAAAACGAGGTTAGTAAAAAAATAAATAAACTTAGTAATGATTGTCATGTCTTCATCTGAGTCATCTTTAAAGTTTCATAAAAAAAAACTTTTTAGTTCCCTCCAAAGAATCCCCCACCGGGTCCAATCACCAGGCATATTCAAGACTGGCCACGAATTTTCACGGCAATAGGCTCTAGCGCTGACGCCGTTGCTGGGGGGATTCATGCAGTTCGCAAAGAAGTTTCCAAGATGACCGGACAAACCTTAGCCAAGGGAATAATGATGTCTGGCACAGCTGTACATGAAGTTTCCAAAGGAGTCGCTCATGTAATTTCCAAAATGTCTACTATTTAATATTCCTTCCCTGCGAATGCCAACTGCCAAATTTTTACCTGTATAGTACAATCAATTTTAACTGAAATTATCTTATATTTTCTGGGCAAAAAAATGGCATGAGTTGACAAATTCCTTAGAAAACGTAAGTAATTGCCTATTTCGCAATACCTCTATAATATTTTTTTACCACGCATGTACATAATTTTTTGCGTAAGTATTTAATAATAAGAAATTTTACATTTATCAAACTCACATAGTTTATCAAGTCTCGTATAGTTTCTTTCGTTTTCCATTTGATTACGATTCTTTAAAAAAATTCTCAATTATTTTAAGAGATTGCTGAAATGTCGCTTTCCTGCAAAATTTAAGAAAGATAATAATCGACGAAAGTAATTTTTCAGAAAGGTTTTTACAAAAAAAAAATATTTTGAGGAGAAGATGATAAGTGTCATCGCTTCGCATGAATAAACAGAGTTTTTCTTTGAGGAAACGAAATTGAAAACGAAGGTACTAAATCATTAAGGTCCGTCGTCGTCCTTCGTTTTTCACAAGTAGATTGAAAATTTTCATGAAATATTCCGCACATTTCTGTGCCCAACTTCAGGTAGTATCTGCAAATCTTTATTAAGTCAGATAAATGGTCAGTTAATAATCTATTAATGAGAGAAGAAGTTATTTTCTGATCTGATGGAAATAACAGAAGTGAGAGGAATCATACAAGCTGACCATCATAGCCACCCTGGTATTTTCCTTAAATTGTAAACTTTCTTCAGTCCCCTAGATTATGTATGACCTGTTGCATTTACATAAATATTTTGAATGGTAAAACGACCACTATTACGTAAGAGAGAGTGAACAAGTAGAGAATCAAGTGTGGGAATGTATGTGTAGTGTCATTTTGAAGATGGAAGAAACGAGATTATTAACGTCTGGTGCATTCAATATCGTTAAAATATAGAAAATCGAGACAATTTTACGATGCCAAATTATGTAAGGGCAATGCAATCTTATGAATGCTCAATGTTGACATGCACGTGGGTTGTAAAAGGGTCTTTGTCTTTCGCGTGATGCAATTTTTATTTAGGCTTTCTACTTTTGGCTACTCCATTAAAGTTTGACTGACTCATCCCAAAAAAAACATCATCTTTTCAATTCTCTCTTATTAATCTATTTTCCTCTTGTCTCTGTCCCTCACTATTTACTTGGGTTTGTATCTTGTTAACTTTTCAACGTCCGAAATGTTGCCACTTCCTTCTTTCAATGAACCCATCTTTAGGTTTACTTGCTTTAACCATTTAAGTTTTTTCCGCCTCATTTCTTTTCATTTTTTCTAAAATGCTTCTTTCATTCTATTTATTAATTTTTTTTTGTTTTCTGAGTGATTTACGAGGGAAATTGTGATTTTGTTGGGGGCGTAGCGTAAACCGTCTCATGGTCTATTAACTTTTTTTCTGTCCTCTCTTCTATGGTATGAATGAAAGTGAATGAGCGTAAGTACGAGTGTGTGAGATACCAGCGATTGAATCTTAAGTCGTAATTTTAGAAAAAGTCTCGAATTTTTAGAAAACAAAGGAAAATATCATTTTAAAAATTTGATTTACGAACTGATGAGTACTTTTTTTAAAATCCGTGATAAGACCAAACCACAAAAATTATGGGAGTAGATAATTTTAAGGTGCGTAAACTTATCATCACGCATCAAGACACTGAATGGGTAGGTTCGATGTTTGATGGCGAGCACGCCTAGTTTACTAAATAATCAGAAAATATATAATTTATCGTGTTCTATATGTGTTGCTTTAAGTTTAAAAAAACTTTATGCCAACTGTAACGCTGTAAGGTACGATTGGAATAATAGACTATAATTATTTTTTATCGTGTTTTATTATAGCTCTGTGGCTCATCACTAGTTTAATGAGTTTATATGTCTAGAAGATATTAAATTTTAAAACTCGGTTATACCTACATTGCATTTTTTTATTACGGAAGTGTATTTTTGTACCTATTTAGTGAAATAGCTGTTTTGTCATGTATTGTTAACTTTAGTGTGAATTTAGAAATACAGGGGTAGAGTGGCTAGTATGCAAATGGTAGCGTTATCTCTTTTATAATATATGCTTTGTTACTGTTTTACTACTTACGTATCATATACTCACCTCGTTTAAATAATTATAGATATGATTTTGTGAAGTGCATTCTAATCATTATGCCATTAAAAAAGATGTGTACAGTGGAGACAACACGTTTTCTGCATTTGGTTCACTACCTACTCATTGTCTAGGGACGATCTTTTTGTTCTGAATTAAGCATATGTGTACTGTATGAAACAACGCATAAAAGCACAGTTACAGTTACACTTAGCGATATCATTACGTAGTCTCATTTCATATATGAATGGTGAGCATGATTAAAAATTAAAAGTCTCTGTCTATGAATACTTATGACAGTTCATTGTCCCAAGGAAAAAAGCAAAGGAGAATTATGTTACTGTAGTCTAAATTTAATGTTTAAACTTTGACTTTTTTATTGCACATATTAAAATTGTAGTGGGAAACAAAAGGAACAAATAATACACGATACAAAAGCTAATGGTTAATGGTGTTAATACTGAATCATAAAAGTAATCATGACTTTGTCATTCGGCGAAATCCATAAATGCTAAGTAGCCAAAATGCTATTGACCAAGAGAGAGTATTTGCGAACCCAGGAAAAACAAGAGCGTGCGTTAGACCCACTCCACGATTTATGACGGAGCGTAGTGAAGAAACAATGAGGGCGGATGGAAAGATGTAGTAAATGATTGTTAGGTAGTACGGATGGCTTTCGAGCGGCCATAATGTTCCTGTTCGGTAAAAAAAAGTGAAAATATATACCTTATGTTTGGAAAGTTACATGTAATGTGAGTTTGGGTGCATCCCAAAACTTGTACCTGAGCAAGTCATAATTATCGGGACGACCATTATCGCGGATACTATGACTGAAAATTCGCTCTTGAGTAGGGTTCCCATAAAAATCCCAAACGCTTGTCCACAAAGACCAGCCAAAAGACAGAGGACAACGAACAGCCAAATTGAGCCTTTCACTTTAAACCCAAATATACAATCGAGGACTACATAGCAGCTAATGGATTGGAGAATAAGGATAGGTGCCATTGTTACGAAAATCCCCTGCATAAATTCCGAATATTGAAGACCTGCTAAGTTGGACCTGACAAAGGTACCCTGTCTTAGGTCTTTTGTTTTAGAAATAAAAAATATAGAGATGAAACATCATGAATCATGAAACTTTCAAATATTGAGGTTGGTGAACTAGAAAGCTAATATTTACCTTTTATTAGTATCATCGGAGCAATGCCGTACAAGATTTCGAAGATGATCCTAAATTCAAGAAGATAATTTATGAAAATTTTAAAACGCTTTTAGAAAGCTTAAAATAAGTGACTTTCTTTAGAAGAGAACTTACTGTGCAACTATTGCTGGGATAATGCTCTCCTGATGCGTCCCATCTAATCTTCCGTATACTGGCTCCCGAAACTATAAAACAGATTGAGGTCATTAAATATCTGCTAAAAGTTAATTATTATGATAATTGAAAATATTACTGATCTCATATATTGTGCTTACATGCAGAGGAATTTCGTTATAACTGTTATCAAATCTACACGCTGTTTCGATGCTCTTGGACAGTGTGTCTAGCGAGTTTAGAACTTCCTTTAGGATTAAATAGTAGGCCAAATAATCTAAAAATTTAGGAGATAATAAGAACAATGAAATGATTTAAAATTAATTGAATTATTTTAGGCAGATACTTTACGCTATAAATAACTCACGGGATTTTTCTAGCGTAACTTTAAGCTTGGATCCTTCCAAGGTTTCATCATCAGAAGCAAATTTCCCCGTGATAAAGCGATTTACTAGATTTTCCGAGTAGTTTCGGGGAAATGTGATGTATCCCAGAAGGGATCCTTGTTGAATCATCTCTTCCGCTTCTTCCCGACTGGTAAGAGGAATCTATTTTTTAACAAAGGATAAAACCTTGTTATTCCTGTTTTAAAATATCACCGAAGTTTTAAAACATTAAATTTCAATTTAGTCTCTTACTAGCTTGAGTTTCGGACTGTTCAACAAATCATTTTGTATTTGACAGCTTAGGAATGTAAGGTCACATTCTTTCGTAGAATTCAGGAACGAAACATTCTTGCAGAAATCAAAGTAATTCTCATTGAACTCCAAAACTTCAAAGTTTATGACAGCCACGTTCAAATCCATTGGTACAGTTCCAACAACAAAGAAAGTCATAACGAGTTGAACAACGGGTAGGAACACGAGAATAAAGGCGAACCTACAAAAATTAAATATTGCTACTATGTAGTTTGATAAGAATCAATTGACTTGAAATTAATTAGAAATAATCTCACATTGGCTGACGCATGAGGTAGATCCACATAATATTGGAGAAAGAAAGTGTCCTCTTCATCGACTTTTTGATACGTTCATACATTTCAAAGATTCCTAAACGGCTGACCAACTTCTGCCTTTTTTCTCGATACGCATCATGAATGAAAGCGGTCAGACTAGGCTTAACATAAAGATTTTGATTGTTCCTACAATGATGGAACTTATCGGAGCCGTTTATTGGACATCCATTATAAGCAAAAGCGCTTTTGAATTCATTCTGATCCTGTAAATCTATGTTGGAACTCAAATGCGTGCAGACGACTTCCTTCAAGTTATCTTCTTTGCGTCGAGAAAATTGTAAAATATTGGTATGATTTTTCCCTGATATGATCTGGTCGTTTTTGCATATCTGCAAGATTACATCCTCAAGTAGATTGGAGTGATATGTTGAGAGCAACGATTCTGGTGAGTCTTCAGCCAAAAGTCTACCATTTCGCATGATACCGATCTAGTAATTTGAACAAGACACGGAAGGCTTAATATGGGGACAAGTTAAACGTGGGAAAACAAAATATAAGTTATGCATACAAATTACCTTATCTGAAAATCTCGTTTCTTCTACGTAATGAGTGGTGAGTAATATTGCACATTGCTTTGTCCGAATCAGTTTACAAAGGTGTCCCCAAATACTGTTTGGAAGTCATCAATTTTACGTAACAATGTAGCATGATGGTAAATACGTAAATACGCAAAACACGCAAATAATTAATTAGCTAGTTACACCATACCTATTTCGAACCAAAGGATCAAGTCCGCTGGTCTATTTGAAAAACATGCACATGAAAAATCCAACAATTTAAAGTTTTCAACTAATTAGGCACAAGAAGAATTTATGGAAATAATAATAAAGCGCAAACAGAAACCTTCTGGAATCTTACCGGTTCATCTAGAATTAAGAGTCTTGGCTTGCTCAGTAATGCCAGCGCTAATGATACGCGTCTTTTTGTCCCACCGCTAAATTAAGTACAAATATTACACTCAATTTTATCCGTGGCAAATAATAACATCTTTGTAACAAGTATGTTGAATTGTTTTACAGAAACAAATTCAATTATTTATTTAGCTACTAAAAATTGAAAAATTGAAGCTTACCTTAGGTCTTTAATTGGTGTAGAGCGTTGCGAGGATAACCCCAACAATTTACGAAGCTCAGTCCATCTTATCATAAAATCTTCTGGAGGAATATCATAAAGCTTTCCATAATACTTTAACATCTCCATTATGGTCAAATGATCGTACAGGGCCAAATCCTTAAAATTTAAGCATTTTAGAACAACAAATTCACCTTCAAACGGTTAAGCTTAAGTAAAGCGAGTATCTATCTATTAATTTTTATCAATGTTCACCTGAGGCATGTATCCGATTTGTTGACGAATTTTGAAAAATTCTTCATCTTTACAAGGTGGTACCCCTAAGACTTTTATGCCCCCTGACTCCCACCTGGGAACCATTATTGATTTACAATTTATGGATAATATTCTAGTGAGATATGAAATTCAACTACATATTTGATTTATTTTACCTTTTGAGTCCGACAATGCATTGCAATAAGGTTGTCTTTCCTACAAAAAAGTAGTCATAATTGGGTAAAGAGGAAAATTAAAAGAGCATTTTATTATTTAATTGTGCTAACCACAACCGGAATGTCCAAGCAAGCTATATCTGTAAAAAAATTAATGCATGAAAATGTTTTTTTAATGTTAACGCAACATAATTACAAAATGTTAGGAATCTTACATCACCCCATAAGGTACTTTCATGGAGAACCTATCCAGCACTTTTGTTCCATCGGGACTTCCATAAGTCAAACTCAAACTATTAACATCAACCGCCAAGGGACTATTAATTCGACCTTTAAGTTCATTCCCTACGTAAAACGGCGAAGGGCCGCACGAACTGCTTGCAATTTTTAGTGATTCAAAAGGAGAAAACTTTGTACAGCAGAGTTTCTTCTCCGTCACATTAAAATTATTTAAACTCAAGCCGCAGCCACAAAGAACATCAGGAAGTTTCCTTGGACTTGGCCTTTGAAGACAGTTAGACAAGTCCTCCATATTTTGGCTTCAAGGAGACAATGGTTTGTGACAATTTTTTTATTAATTATAAAGCCTTAAGTATAAAGGAAACATTTAATTAAAAACTTTGTTTATACTGTCCCCAAAACACAACTATTGGCCATGACCATGAAACTTTGTTTCACGTAATTAGACACTCTTCTCTAAGACAACAAAATAGGAACTGTCACGTAAATCCAGGCGAACAGCGAACACTATGAACTCTGTTTGCGTGCCCACCTCCAAACATCCCCGTTACCACTTATGCCTCAAATCCAAACAGAATTACATTTGAACTTTGTGTCTGCTACATATAGAATCCTTAAGTGTCTATGAAGTCATAATAGTATGACCAATTTATTTTACGCCAGGTCTACTGAAAAGCCTGCAGAAGAGCGTGAGAACTTTTCAATTTTTTTCTGTAGTGAGAGGCTCGGAATAAAAATGCATAGAATTACATAGCCACCCTCGAAATATCTACAACGAAATTTATGTTGTGGGAATTGATTGTCAAAATGATCTCAAAATCTAGGCATGCAATTCTACATGTCATACTTCATGTAAGTAACAAAGTAACAACAATTTCGATGATAATCTACCTACTGTATAAGATAACACATCTAGGTCTAAGGTTACACTTGCGTGAAAACAACATTTAAATTGCGTCATGAGAAACTGTCCAAAACAAAGGCTCTTTAGGTAGTTTAGGTTAGATCAGTTTTTTCACCACAGTATTTACATGCATAACACGAATTGTTTTTTAAAAATCCATGTAACTTTCCTTTAATATTTGGCGCATATTACAACACGGAAAAAACAAAGGGTAAAAATAGAAATTGAGACAGGAAACGCTTGACCGTAGAAAAAAATATGAGGACCTGGAACTTTTTGTTTTTATTGTTTATCCTGACCTAGGTTAGAAGTTAGGACGTTTTAAAAAGTGGTCAAGTGAGTTTTTTTTACTAAAGTCTTACAGCAACAGCACACTTAAATTAGAACGCACTTGACTTTTCTCAGATTGTGGGAGGATAAGGTTATGCAAAAAGCTTAAATGTGTTTTGCATTAATGATTTAATTATACAGATTCGTATAAAGCTTTTAGAGAATAAACAAATTAAACTGGAACAGAGTGTTGTAATTATAGTGCAGATAAAATGAGCATGTTACTGGAGAGAAAAAGGTGTTGAAACTAAAGTTTTGTAAAAATGCATAAGCCAACTTAATTATAAGGAACGAAACAAAGCACAAAATTATCTTCCAAGTTTGCAGGATAGCCAGTGTCGTTACACGTAATCTGGATTACTAAGGCTTTATCAAAACTTTCATTCCTATTTATATTCCCAGGTTGACTATTTTTTAAACTTCACTGAGGAGAGTTACACAAGGTATGAAACAATGAAACATATTTATTATTACAGATTTTAAACTTTGAGTGAGTCCGCCTAAGGAAATGTCGCTGAGAAAGCAAAAAAAATCAGGAAATGAAACAAAATGTAAGTAGCAAGTCAAAAGTGGATCCAGTTTCGGTTTTTATCGACTCCTTCCAGACTGTAGGTCCTAAACAGCAAAGCGTAATAATATGGTAGAACTACTGAACTGAAAACTCAGTTTTCAGACATTCTCTGTTTTCCAACTTTTCATAAATCAATTTATACATCTTTTAATGACTTTGGTATGTTTTTAAAATCAATTACGTAGTCGGAATATTTTTCTTAGCCTTTCTAGAAATAATAATTTGGGTTTGTTGATTCTAGTAGGTAGGTTTGTTTTGATCTTTCAAAAACCTTTGTGTCTATCGTAGAACATTGTTACGTTCGGATTTGATCCCAGATAAACAAGCGGAACAACTTTTTGTCAAGTTGAGGACTGCCTGTTTATCTAGAGTTGAATTTTAGCAAAAACTTGCTATCCCTCAATTGGTATTTGCCTGTAACAATAAACATTGCCTAAGTGGTTGACCTATCT
>JAANSQ010002947.1:0-10925 GCA_036850885.1 Lepidocyrtinus dapeste
CTAAACCATATTAAAATGTCAGTTTACGATAACTTGTAGGGGTAGTGAGTGAGTGCCGATGTAACGTGTGAATTTAAACAATATGAACAAAATAGCCCTGCTATGAGCACAGTGTAAGATAAGGAATGCAATCTATATTTTATAGCATTTGTGTATAAACACTCTTAAAGGGTTGATACATAGTACATCTCTCTATATAACAGGGTTAACTTTCTCAAAGGCAGAGCGTTTTGTAGTACTGACTGACTGACCGATTTCGTCTTTATGCTGAAAAAAACGCGAAAAAAGATAATGTATAAGGATAGTGTAACAATATTCTCATCATTATCTTCTCAGCGTTATCATTCCTCCCTTATTATTATTATTACCGTAAAAAGATGCATTCATTAATCCATTCGAATCGAAAAAGGACTCTTCTTTTGGCTCATTCTTCATGAGTGGCTGAGTGCGCCTTAAATATAAGGAGTCGCCATAGAGTGCTATTCGTTTCATGATAATCATGAGCTGAGAACATTATGAGAGTGTATAGAATTTTGTATGAATCCTGCGTATCATATCCCTACTTACTTAATGAGTTTACAATGAATTTATAAAATCCACGTTTAAGTCTGTCTGTCCACAGTCATCTCCCATGGAATTTTTCTAAGAAGTATTTTAATGAATTCATTTATAGTGATCGACTTGTAGTTCCATAACCCAGAGAAAAGGAGATAAAATATTTCTCTACACAATCCTACACTTATTGGTGGCACCAAGGACGTTTGACAGATATGATGATTGCAACATACCACATTGCAGTTTACTAGTGGTTGCATACGCACTTACGTTCCCTCGCATTAATTTCTTTGTATTCCCCTGTCTTAGGAACTGAAATGTCTTTAATGCCAGTCTCTCACATTTCTTGTTGTTTCTGATTGTTGATACATTGTCTTAAAAGATAATTAGGAACATAAACACTTTAAAAAAATCTTTCCTTTAGTTCATCAAAGATTGAGTAGGACTTTACTTAGGTAATTCGGTTACTCTTGTTTTTTTTAAGTTTATTATCACACCACATCATATCCGCTTCAAATATCAAAATGTTAAAAGTGGTTTCAATTGGCAGATTGCAAGTACATGTAAATTGACAGAGAATTTGATCAATTAGCACTTAAACCTTTTACACGATAAATAGGTGTGAAATATTTAAAACGACAGTTTTCCTTTTATTTCATACAGTTTTTTAAACATTTGCCAACAAACATAATTGCATTTAGACGGGACGAGGTGCATTATTGCACAAATTATGTCACTGTAGTATTCCTCCTTCACGCAAGGAAAGAAAAAGTCTTGAAATGTTTGCAATTTTCGTGTACAAAGAGATGATGACAGATTTGACACCGAAGGGAATGGCCAGCATGATTTACAAGGTAATATGCAGTTCAATTAGTGTAGCAGGATCGCGGCATGAATCATTCAGACTATGTAACACTTATTCTTAGGAACGGGCGTAAATCAGAGTGTATTTCTGGCTGGTCCATTCTATTGTTGACTTTATGACAATATCACCTGCACAATTTGATTAATGCGTATCGAACCTCTCATCAAACAAACAAAATGCCTTTCCCTTTTTTATGATTTTGCAAGCCTCCTTATTATTATTGGAATGATTAAATAAGTTGATGTTTAAGCCCGCTTAAGATACCACGAAATATTTATCCTTTGAAGCTACATTTAAGAAAGTAGATCAAAACTTTCTGCGACGTTTATCATTAATGGGGTGTTATGCAAGCAGTAAAAATCAAACTTCATAACCATACCTAACTTAAATGTTTAGATATTGATCATTTACTCATTTTATTCATTTCATAGGCGTAAATTTGCAAATAAATAGGGTTCAATAGTAAAATCATAGGATCAAATCACAATAAAATATGCTATTATTGCAAGTAATGGAATGTTTCTTGGTTTTTGATTGCTCGATCACACCTTGTAATTTTCATAAGATGTTAAAAGAAGGAAAGGTACAGGGGGAAAATGATGAAATATGAGTCAAAATGATCATTCTCTATTACCACACAAATGTATTAAGTGCATATGTCGAGATGAACTGATTGAAGACGATGTTTTATGTAATTTACTCATTTTATTCATTTCATAGGCGTAAATTTGCAAACAAATAGGGTTCAATAGTAAAATCATAGGCTCAAATCACAATAAAATACGCTATTATTGCAGGTAATAGAATGTTTCTTCGTTTTTGATTACTCGATCACACCTTGTAATTTTCATAAGATGTTAGAAGAAGGAAAGGTACAGGGAGAAAATGATGAAATATGAGTTAAAATGATCATTCTCTATTACCACACAAATGTAAGTGCGTATGTCGAGATGAACTGATTGAAGACGATGTTTTATGTAGACGGATGGATGCACTTTTTGATTTAATTCGATTGTTTGTTTCTAAAAATATGTTTCAAATGAAAAGTTTAATGGAGATAAATGGTCTATTCAAGCTGAACAAATGAAGTACGCCCTGAAAATGAAATGGACGAAGACGAACGGGAGAGGGACTTAATGTGCATGAAGAAGAATGCAGTACATTCGAAATTGGAATGCAGCGAAATGTAAACTCAGTGCCTTGCATAAAATTGCATTAATGCAGTCCGTTTCCCTACACTGAATACAAGTACAAAAGAAATCTACAAAATTACGTTGTTTTCATAATATTCTAGACCTTCTTTGTTGAGCTAAAGGTACACAAACCGATTTTCAAAGAACGCCAAGAAAAAAATCAATGCATTTTGTTTTTTTTTGTTGATTGAATCCTGCAAATTGAAATGCTGCTTAATTAAAGGACATAATAACTCGTTTCAAAAACAATTTAAAAGGGCGCGACTCTTGACAAATAAGCTATTTGCCAATTAATATTAGCATTAATTCATTGATTACCAATAACGTGTCACCAGATCATAGTACGTATGAACTACACAAAGATTTAAAAAAAAATGCCTTCTATCTTCTTGTGAAGTCGTCGACTATCTGACTATCATCCTCCTCACCCTTATGTAATGGAATGCATGTTATGCATACGCAAGGAGATGATTTGTGACAACAAAGAAGGTTACGCAAGAAATAACCAGTACGATCTAAATGTACACAATACGTAATCAAATAATACTCGAAAAAATCCTGTCTAACTGGTGTTGTGATAACATAGGTAATCGAAATCGAGTAGGGCGAACCTACATTACGTAGGCACTAACGTACATGTTGCACGTTTACTTCTCCCCTAACGCTAATTGCAAGTTTAAAAAAGTGTCATGTCTAACTAACATCATAATCAAGGGAGAAGGGTTGGTAGTGTTGGTACAAAGTGCGTATATGATTTTTTCGTGTTGGTTCATTGATCCAAAATGTGTAATATGACATGACCCAGTCAGTGAACTGCTTTACGTAAAAAATGGACCTTATTTGGAAATTATTAGTGGAGGAATGGGAGCAGCTTAATTTTCAAAAATGAGCATCTCTTGACTACGTCAATCTACAGAAATAACTGTACTAATATGTTTGCAACTTTTCCGCAAAAAAAGTTAAGCAAAAAAGATGTTTTAAAGGTAAACATTTTTATTTGAAATCTGCAAAATTATGTTTATCCATGGTCTAGACAAGCGAAAGACTAAACATCCGGCAAGTTACAAGTTACAAAAGTATATTTTATGGTGCGTTTCCTCCTCACTCGATGAACTATTCTTTAATTAATCTGCTTTTACATGCACTTTAATCTCTGCTCTCATTTTCATTTTACATTTACACCCCGAAGCCATGTACCTTTTATAAAAAAGGAAGTCCTTGTAAAATTATTACTTGGTGTAAAACGATACACTATAGTAAAATCATCCTTGCATATCTTATCCAAACAATTTATGCTCGCATCAATTAGGTAATTAAGAGCCGTGTGTAGAGAATTCTACCTAAGATTTATGATTTTGTTTATGTCACTAAAATTGGCTGATTCGACTCGTATCATAAATTCCTCGAGCTTGTTCGATCTGATCCGTTTTGCAGATTGTCGGGTGCTATTATAATTTTTAAAAAGGCGGAAGCACGCATATTTAATAGGAATTAAGTATGGCAAGCATTGCTAATTATACCAATACATAAAATGAATTGAAAATCATCGTTTTATTATTCATTTAACAGAGAAAATGATGTCGTTGTATTCCTCCTTGTCCAAATGTTCATCTTGTTTGGTTGTGATGATCACCTCCCATCCTCATAATCGTCTACAAATCTCCTTTTTTATTTGAACATTCACCGGAAGGAACCAAAACTGTCTTTTTTCACTGTACATATGCCCTTTACACGCAAAAATGTTTTTTTCTTGCATAGTACTCACGTTAGGAAACTTGTTCTTGATCAATACGCAGTAACCCACAGAGTGAGAAAAAAACTTGCAGTTTGAAAAAAACGTCATAAAGTTAAGTGCCTAAGTTTTCTTCAAGATTCCATCAAAAAATGTAGGTTGATGAGTACGGTTATCATTTTGTACTCTTGTACGCACTCAATAATCCACCGAGATAATAGGCATTTAAGTACATACCTACATGGCGACATTTAAAATGTTTTGACCGTAACTGTTATCGTCATAGTATGCCTTATCATATCACCATCAATTGGATCTAATTTGACTGCACTACTTCTCCAATCAGTATACTTCCTTAGTTCATTGTGTACTATGCTCTCCCTGTGATTACTCTGATTCTTCTTGATTTTATGCAAATAATTCAGGATATCTTGGATTTGCACGAAATAGGGTAGGGCTGTTTTTATGTCCTGGGACAAAATTAAAAATATTATCATAACTGGAATACTCTCACAGTGTCATTTCATCACTGAACAGTTTAATTGTTTGCGAATGAATGGGTCTGAATAACGAATGACTTGACATGAGGACACGTGTTGCTCACGCATCTTTTTTCGTTCTTGACTCACCCTTATAATTAGTTTATAAAATATTTCATACCTTGCAACTCTAAGAACTCTACTGATCATCTGGATTAAATGCAATGACTGGGCAGAAAAATTAGGTGATATGATAACCTTCCAGAAATTCCTTGATATTATGCATAGTAACTTGACTCGACCAGCAAAGCTGCGAAAATTGAGTAAATGAATCATTCAATTGCAATTGAGCAATTTCGATGCAGTCCTTCAATCACAATGTCAGTGAAAACCTTTTTTTCTGCGTAGGCGCTCGATCTCAATTCAATCAAATAGGTTTACATTTTTTGGAGGTTACGTTTCCCTTGCGATTATTGATGTAAGATAGAAAATAACTTGTTATGAGAATGCATGCAGGCATGAAAGGGGAAGCTTTATCGCTCTGGTTCCTTCTGACTACGTCGTCACATTCTAATTGCATGTCGCTTAAAATATCGATCCATCGCGTCTGATACGCCTATAAACTTTAAGATTAGGGGACACTTTTATTGTGACGAAGCGTTTTTTGTCTTTATTTCGATTGTGAGTTTGATTGCTGAAATAATAAATAATAATTTCTGGCATTATCAGGGGAGTGACCTTAACTGTTGATCTAAAACTGTCATTGTCCTAGCGTCTTGATTGTCATTCATAACACATAATCAAAGCGGAGGTAGGAAAGGAATCCTATTAATAGTAGCAGCTTGAATGACTTTGCGTCAATAAAACGTGAATTTCAATCAAAGCTGGGTGGGAGTTAAATGTATTGCATAATAACAGGTGTAGGGTTTAAAAATTTGGATCAGGATCAACTGAGTCAGGACTCATGCGATTTTGTTACCACGACACATTGAATTATAGGGCAAATTACTAGCTTGACCTTAGAATTTAGAAAGAATCAGTAGGAACAATTGGGAATGAATAAATGAATAATATTGTCCAATCTATTTTACCCTTTGCCAAAAGTTAAATGATTTTTTAGCTGATCTCATGATTGCCAAGTTTTCAATTCTTAAATACAGTTCAATACAAATTGTAGGCTCAATAAGTAGTCATTGTCCCAGATAATTAGAACGTAATTAAACTAAACCCAAGCTGAAATTCAAGGATTTTGAAGAGGAAGGTATAAAATTTACACCAGAGAAGCCCTACGAGAACGTACTACGTACTCTGTAAAAAATTCAGAAGGAATGTTAAAAATATATTTTGTGATTTCGTAAAGCTTTTACGTAACTCTGGTTGAACTTTCATCGCACATCAACAACCTCAAATTCCGTAAAAGCAAATAGAGCGAGGATAAATTTTAAATATTTAATAAGATTAGGTGATAAATAAATTGGTTAGCATTGACATTCAAAATAAACAATGTCGCTATTTTACGAAAACCTAGCGTTACATATGTACATAAGTAGCGACTGTTTAACCGTCATAATAGCTCAATACTGGCGATAAGATGAATTAGATAAGATTTTAATAACGTGTAATTTAAGAGTTTTGGAAGTATGTAGCTTAGAAAACAAAATTTGAAAACCTGACTAGCTTTAGAAGTGTATTAAATACATCATGCATATTTAACAAAATCGTTTAGAGAATTCAATCATTTCATGACCGAATTGCCCTGATCAATACCCAAATGCTATAGACTCCCTATAATCAAGAGCAAATAATTAACGTAGACGATTTGTGGACAGCCTATTCTTATTCAGGCTGACAAAAAAGGCTAACCGGTCAAATTGCTGGAGAGTTTTTATCAATACGAGAGCGCAATTAACGAGTAAACCCCTTTCATATAAATAATCTTTTCCTAGTTTATTAAGGCTATGGGAAATCGGACGTGGTTGACGACGTCGGTACACATAAATAATACTCTGATTCTCCAAATATGCCGCAGTCGCACCCGTCTACCCATTCTAGATTATCGCAGAACGATATCAATTCGTTTATCAGAATATAGAGCATTAATAATGCAGGCCGACTTCCTGGATCAATAACGGCTGGCATGGCGCTTTCAACCTCTTTGGTCTTGTTACCAACAGCCCAACTATCCAGAAGTGTTTTTTATTATCCTAATGCATTCATAATTAGATAATGTCTACTCATTGTTCTCCTAGAAATCACAATTCGAAGCAATTTCATTCATTCACTTCCATCATCATTACACGTTAGAAGTATGCCGATTAAGTATGGTAACCGTGTAGAGTTGGATGTTGGATGTAACCTTGGAAGCTGCCAAAACAGTAATAAGACACGCCGTTTGACATGCCACTGCACTTTTGCAATCTCCATCAAACACAAGGGCAAGTGGAGCAAAGACAACTCTTGATTTTCAATCTAAACTATTATAACATTTTACTCATGTTAAATTCATATATAAATTATTGAGTGTAGATATTGCCATATTTTATTCATGACGCGTAACGCCTAGTCTCTCCATGTCGACTAGTCGACTGTACAACAACTACCATAGCTGAAAGCCAGCTTGAGACTTCCAGATAACAATTAAATCCAGCAGCTTTTAATTCATTCTCCATGCTCACCTCCTTTATACTTCATCGAAGCCATTGTCACCTTAAATACCCCGCTATCTTTAGAGATAAGCGGAGTCCAACAAAGAAAATTTTGATTAGCCTTCGTGAAATAAATTTGTGATACACTTTTAGGGATATGATGATTTGCAATCTAGTTTTTCATTTTGACCTAGCAAAGAAATTAACCATCTTTTTTGTACGTATTCATCATCATCATCATGAGTATGATTAACGAGGACACTGAGGGCACCACCTTTTTTAAAAGAGCTTCTTTGCACCTTATTACCTAAACAAGAACGAAATCAAGTGGGCATATAACCATGTTTTTTCAAGACTATACCTACATCGTATCACTACTCTTACCTAGATTTCGTGGATTTTGCTAGTTTGGCATGTGTTCTTTATATGTCATATCATAAATATTAGTTGAAACTTGATATTAATATGACATTGTAACTGTCGATAAAGTTGATTCTCTTATGATTTATTCAATTTGCATATATATGTATTTTACTAACTCAATTACAGCTATTTGTTTGTGTATTGTCAGCTAGTCAATACTCATATTTTTTTAAGAATAAAAGGGTAGTCTAAACCGCAAACCAATTAAGTATGTAGGATATTTGACAATAAAAGCTAGATGAAACTACTGAAAGCGTAATCAGGGTCAAACCCCGTCTTGTTCATAGATTTTATTATCTCTAAGAGAACACACACGAATCGATTCGATCAATCATTATAAAATTTGTCATGAAGAATGTGAACAATGCATCTGTAAAATTATAGGTTTCTTCAATATTCATTTTCATTTTCATTCTCTTGTATTTCCTACGAAACATATTTAGATTAAATTACCCTCAGGCAAATAACAATGTCACGAGATTTCCTCTATTGAGCACAGTCCCCTTCCCGGTCCAACCCAGATACAATTACATGCTTTTCTGGTGGTACCTACGCATGCCATTCTTTTGTCTTAGGCCTAAAAGCTACAAGACTCCTCCCTGGCGACATCTAGACTTGAAAAGCAAAAAGGCTCCAACTGGCTAATTTTTAAGGTCGCTAAATATTTTACTCTCGTTATTCTGTTGCAACATTCTAGTAGGTTTTCCACTTGGCTTAAATCTGATATCAGTAAGCAAAGCAAATAGGGAAAATAAAAAAGCAAAAAGGCTCCAACTGGCTAATTTTTAAGGTCGCTTAATATTTTACTCTCGTTATTCTGTTGCAATATTCTAGTAGGTTTTCCACTTGCCTTAAATCTGATATCAGTAAGCAAAGCAAATAGGGAAAATATTTACTTAAAATTTACTTAATTTTTACGAATATTTTGCAAAAAAGTTGTCAGTGTTTTATTTTCAAGTTAATTGATTCATATAAGACGACGACCAACTCCTGGACGCTTTGGCTATGAATATTATGTTCACTCGTTTAATCGAATGATTGTTTTAGAAAAGGCATTACTTTTTATACTTCCGCTCCGTACGTACATATTTATAGCTTACAAATTCAATTTTAAACTCATCACTCATCTGAGCTACCTATTACTTTGAATGTTTTTTCATTTTCTCTATAGGCGGGTAGAAAACATGGAAAGTAAATTAGTATTTTTAGGAGATAAAGGTCAAAAGTAATTCGTTTTGACAAAGCAATGTCATCGATTTTTTCGTTAATTTAATACCAGTATAACAACAATGTTTAAATTTGCTTTTATCTGAGGTATTAAAGTTCATAAAATGCTGGCTTCCATAATACAAGCTCACATTGATGGAGAAATATGTTACACTCGAACCGCCTTCTCAATTGTTTTAAGTAGGTAGGATGAAATGGAATAGGTAACTGTTAACTCGTGCATTTATGCTTTTGATGAAAAGACGGAATTGAAGAATTATTAGTCTAACATTTTTTAAATTTTTTGTTCAAACGAGTAGGAAATCCTAAAAGTAATTTATAAATAACGAAAACAGTCAACAATGAATAGAAGGAAATCAAAGCGGGATTTACACGGCAAAACCAACAAGAAGACGTTTATCTGAGTAAATGTCATGACATTATGTTCAATTTACATGTAATGTAATGGTATCATGGCATGCCGCTAGATCGTTGTTTCTGCACATATTAATCAGGCGTTGAAATTTTAAATTATGTTGTCCATTATTTAACACGTAATTTTTTACCGTTTAGCAAAGTCCAACAGTTCTCATTGATATCAGTTAATTACCCGATAGATGTTGAAAGCATAATCATGTAGCTCATCCAAACGCTTAACGCCATACAATCACTCAAGGAATCGCTTCGTTTACATGTAACAACTGTCTTATCTCGAATCTATAACCAATTCTTAGTCTTTTGCTGAGTGTCTGAATCTTTTGCGCGAAAAAATTAATAATTAATTTATATAATGTTAACAGTCTATCTTGGAGAAAGTTTTTACTACTACTTGTTTTCGATTAGGAATCACAAATAAAAATTAAAAGTAAAAAAAAACAAGTGAACCCTGCACCCACACTTTTTTACTATTTCAAAAGTTCATAAGTATATCTAAACGTTCGAAATTTATTGCTTCATGATACCCACACTTTTTTATTATTTCAAAAGTTCATAAGTATATCTAAACGTTCGAAATTTATTGCTTCATGATATCAACAACTGCAGACTACGTATTTTTTATAGTTCATCATAGTTCAAAAGTTTTTAATGCAATTTGAAAAATCAAATTGAAAACAACTTTTATTACATAAAAATCCTTGATTTGAAATAAATTTTTTTATTATGTTCTAAGAATCGCATACTCTTAATCGGTCAGTGACAATGAGGCGGAACGATGAGCATTTTTTTCGAAAGCATCACGTTTCATCATCACTGATTTTTATTGACTTTTGGAATTCACGCAAGAATGTACTACTTAAGGCGGATATTATGTGCTTACATTGAGTACTTCAATTTTTTTAGAGAGTTTAGAGTAAAAAAATATGATTAAAGGGTTATGACCGAGCTTTGTATAGTTAAGTATTAGTTATGTAAATAAAACTTCAAAAATCCTCACTCAATTCATTCAAACCTGTGTCTAGCCAGCCATACGTTAAGTTGTTAATTGCTTGGCAAACTTTGAATTTAACACAACCCAATGTACACATTTGGCCCGGTACCATAGTAAACTACATAAACGTTCAAAGAAACATGTGCAATCTATAAAATCAGCACGTGAAAATTACGTCGGAAAACAAAAAGTCTGGTTTAACACAATCCTAACAGCAAATAAATAGGAGGGGAACATATTGTTTATCTTGGGAAAAGATCTTCCGGAAAATATTTACCTACGCTTCTTGCTAACTATTAATTAAAATGATTTTTCTAATAAATATGGATAGGCTAGTAATATCCTATTCAAATATGGCTTATAAGTTCGAGTCAGATAAGAATGTTATGCGTGATCAA
>JAANSQ010002948.1:0-10923 GCA_036850885.1 Lepidocyrtinus dapeste
ATTTTTTGGCTTTTAGCTGTGCTCCAGCATTAGATGAGGTTTTTCCCGCTTGAGTTTTTTCTAAATTTAAAAGGGCACAATTTTAATGGTGGCAATAACATACCATCTACAAACCCGTTATATAAACGTTAAATATTGATTCCATTCTCCTAAATGTCTTTCTTGAAGAAGTTTGGTCCAATATACCTTTAGCTATAATTTACAGTTTGCTGAATTAGGCAATACGATGGTCAAGGTTGTAGAATTAAATACGAAGGTCCGTTAATAGTTGACCTCCAGGACGAAAAAAGATTGGTTAAACAAATTCATGAAATTACTGTCAATTTCTTTGTATTTATGGGGAAAAGTTTTTGTGGTAACCATATTTGTACAGTTTGGACTAACATGCGACCAATTCTAACGATGTTATAAGCCAGTTGAAGAAAACAGAAAACTTCTTTCAGGAACTGCAGAGGCACAACAAAATCAATCCCAGTTTGCGTAAAAATAAACTAGATTTTAATTCTTTATACTTTTTTATTAGTTTTATTTGTCGGGTTTAGTTGTGCACCAGCAGCAAAATAAAGATGTTCACTTTTGCTAAATTTAATTATTAGTAAAAGAAAACTCCGCATTTGCAAGTTTCCCCCTTTTTCAACGCGGACACATTACTGATCTTCCTCCGTCAACAGGCAAAGTGACTCCCTAAACAAATTTACAGATGAATTGTTCAATTAAGATTTCTGATTCAAATTTTAAGCTAAACTTTTCGTAATTAAAGTGAGAAAAAAATGAATTTATCATGTTTTCAAAGGAAAGGTAGTATTTGACCTGCTCTGTTAAACGATACATAAGAACACTATATCGTTGCTTTAATTTAGCTTTCTTGGCAAATATTCTTTCCAATTTACTGTAGTTGCTCTGTCCACCTTACTTAATAATAAATATTCAATTATGTATTTATTACCGTCATAAATCCAGAGAGCTTGTCCGAGGCCAGGAAGACTATTGCTTTTGCAACTTCTTCCGCCTCCCCTGCTCTTCCTAGGGCGTGAGTGGATTTGGAATGCTCCAAGAACCTTCACAGAAAGTAATCAAACACTTTAATACGCATTCATTCCACATTCAAATTTAAAAATTCCAAGATTTTCTGGTATTGGTTAAAATTCCCACTTTTTGTAAGCTTCTTCATCCATCCCCGAGGACGTATGTAGTCCTGTAACAATCACCCCAGGATTTACGGAATTACAACGGACTCCATAAGGGGCCAAATCTAGGGCTGTGCACCTAGTCAGTTGGTCCACGGCTCCTTTGGACATACAATACGACACAACACCGGGAAACTATCGTTAAACATAAAATATTCATCAGACATTATTTCCTGGTGCAGAATTACTTGAATACATTGAAATGTGATTGCCGTACAGCTCTTAGCCCCGTAACACTTGAAACGTTTACTATACTCCCTTTAGTCTTCTTCAGGTACGGTACTGCAGCCTGTGTGGTGACAAAGAGTGCCCTGGAATTTACATTCATTTGCTTATCATAATCCTCCAATGACAACGTTTCAATTCCACCCGGAGTCAATATTCCAGCAGCATTTATGAGACAATCTAATTTTCCAAATTTTGCTACGGTTTTCTCCACCACTGATTTGCATTCGTTCGCATCCTCCAAATCCGCAACAATTTGAAGAATCTAAAGATGTTTCGAGAAATTAAAAAATCTGAAACTCAAACTAAGTCTATTCAGTAAATTTAAGTACATACGTTGTCTTCAGACACTCCAACTTTTTGACATTGCCTTAAAGTCTCCTCAAGGGCATCCTTTCTTCTCCCTGATATGGCTAAAAGGCTGCCGTTCTTTGCAAACTCAATCGCAGCATATCTCCCAATTCCACTGGTGCTGCCTGTGAAAAGAAGCAAAAAGATTAAAAGTTAATTCGACCATAATTTTAAAGTTCAGAATAATCACGACCTAACCTGTCACTAGGACGACCTTTTGAGCAAGACCCGTTAATAGACTGCTGGCCATTATAGAAATTGTTAAGTAAACAGCAAGTATTAAAGGCGAATACTTCTAGATTTGCTAACTTTTATTTAGCGAAGTCTCTAGCATTGGAAATGTTTTTAATCAAGTGAAGTAAACAACAGGCAAAAACCGGTCTGCACCACACATGTGAATGTCATCGTCATCAGGGAAGATTAGTACACATACCACTTTACTCATTACACGAGTGTAGCTGCTGGAGTCGTAGTATGTTCATGTTGTCCATAGTTCAACTTCTGTAGAGATCGGGCTTGGACAAGGGCTGGAATCAAAGAAGAGATTCCCTCATGAAAAGACCATAAAAAATAAAGTGGAAAAGGCTAAATTTTTCACGTAATTTTAAATGGCTTTTTAGATTTGGGAAGTGCACTGGGGTAAAGTGAGAATTGCTAATTTTTGTTTAAGTAGGATTTCGGGTTGTTCAACTATCTAACCTAAACCCATTCTACTAAAGTAGTTCTCATTTTAGATTTGGTTATCACAATAACAAGTCATCAGTCGCCGATAACCCAACCTGAAATCGACATGCGATGTAAACTTGTAATATGGAAAATCAAAATTAATACATCTCTACTTATCAGAGTTATAGGTTTACCAGATAGATATTGGTAAAAAACAGTTCTTCATATTGAATTTTTCAAAATACCTAAGTTTTACAATAACCAAACTTGTTGTTCCCTTGTCATAAGCAAATAAAAGTTTAAATATTTGAAGGCCACCAAATAAAAGGGTTTTGTTTAATTGTTCGATTTGAATTCATTCGAAATTTTTAGATATTAAATTTAAAACATGGTTCAATACAGTCTCTCGTTTTCAAAAACTACTGAACCTTGCCCCAAAAGCAACCGCAATGCATTTCATTAGCCTGCTTATCATTTCACTCCTGGAGAAATGCATATTTGTCCGTGGGGCTCCTTCCGTTTCCAACGCGATAGACTCCCTCGTGATAAATGTTGGCATAGGTAAGCCAGCTGCTGGGGTGAAGGTCATTTTGTCTAAACGAGGCCAGAATGGGAACTGGAACCAAGTTTCGGAACTGTAAGTATTGAGTTGAATATATTTAGGTTTGATAAGTTTTCAGGATATATTTTCTTCCTTAGAGCAACCAATGAGGAAGGGAGAGTGGGACCTTTAATTCAGGGAGCAAGCTTTACAGAAGGTGTGTTCAAGCTTCATTTCGACACCAGGGGATACTTCGAAGGAAGAGGGGAGAAAACCTTGTTTCCATACATTGAGGTCGTGTATAGTGTAGAAGATGCCAAGGAGCATTACCTAGTGCCTTTGCTTCTTAGTCCTTTTGGATATACTACTTATAGGGGAAGCATTGGAAAAAATTATTATCATTCCCATGTAGCTTAAAATTGTTTTGCAAAAAACTGTCATCAGTTTTTGTTTACGATCTAGTTTCCAAAAAAATAAAGCTGTTAAAATGTTTAAAAACGTAGCTGAAAATAGATTTGGAAGGGTTTACAGCGTTAGTGTTAAAATGTTTTAGATAAAGTGTAATCTGTCAACTACCGCCTCAGGGGTACAGTTAAATATGTCGATAGTTATTCATATACATTTTCGGAATCAAGAGATCAAGGGCTTTTGAATTAGCTATCATAATCACAAGTTGCTTTGAAAAAATATTCACGCTTGAGCCTTGAACCCTCACTTCATTGACCGATATGGCCCAAAAGTTATACAGTTCGTCCTTGGGAACCCCAGCGCTCACTATACCAAAATTTGAAATTAATGGGTTCACGCAATCGGTAAAGGCTTATTGCGAATAGACACTAGACACACAGACAGACGGACACATCAAAATCAATACTTACTTAAGTCAACCTTTTAGATTCTATTAACTTCTCGAATTGATATGTCTTTTTCTAATATAGTAATCGTTTAAAAGCTAAGAAATATGGATAAACATGAAACTAGATTGATAGTTACTTGATTAATTTGTGTCAAATTAAATACATTTTTATAATGGAATAATAAATGTCTCTTTCTTAAAAAAACTTACGAAATATCAGGTAAAAAACCCAATCAGTTCTAGAAGGAATCATCTACATGTTGAGCACGCTTATCCTTTCCGAATCGTCAGTCAGTGTTTGTAATTTCTCATTTTCCTGAGCGACGATTTCTAGAAAATTATGGAAATAAATACTATCCCCATGCAAGGTCACATATTTACCTGTATTCGTAAACCAGAATGTGTGCCGTTTCTTGCAAAACGTACGACATGGACTGCCTCATGCAAAGAAACACTTTCTCTACGGAATACCTCCAACTGGCTAATAATTTGCATAAGAAAATGTTCAACAACTTCTACCCGTTTCCAGCAAAGCTCTTTGTGAAGCACAAGATAACCGTTAAATTCACTCGAATTAGCTTACGGTCATTGTTCCGGTTTTTCCCATTCCTCGTAGCGGAAATTGTTATTACAGCGGCCATAGGGTTCGGATCATGTGTGCTGGTGCCCCTGGTGGAACTATTTAGACCTCAGAAGTTCATAGAGACCCTAAATATTGCGGTGTGCGTTTTCCTGGGAACAGCGTCCATTTTAGAGTGGGGGACATACCTTATTGCGCTTACGGATTGGAATGCGCTGAACTGTGTAAACCAAGTGTTTGAGATGGAACGACAAAGTAAGAAATTTTAATTAAGCTGTTAGCTTCAGGTAATATCAAATGTCATTTTTCTTTCCAGGTTTTCGATGGCGCTACAACAGAAAAGCGGAAGCGCTCGGAATGTTCGCATTGATTACCCACTTGGGCATAATAGTCTTCATACCTCTCGCCCCTCTCATTGGTGTGGCAGCAGAGTTGGATCCATTTTACCCCGTTTTTGAACTCATTCTGGGGTCGCCGTATGAGCGAGAACGGTGCACTATAATGATCGTCTTTCTCATTCGATTTTTCCTGGGATTCGTGTGCGTCTTTGAGTTCTCACGATATCTATGTTTCCTCCTCATGCTCGGCATGACAATGATACTGACTGCGGAAGCTTGTCTGAAACAAATCTCCAGTGTAGACTCCAGCTTCTCCCAGCGAACCAAGTTGAAGTTATATGTGGAACTTCGGGTGATTTTCAAACGGATGGATTTTCTCCTAAGGAATTACATCTTGATGATCTTCACAGCGGGGCAGTTTGTTCTAACTACATTAATCTGGCTATGCTTAAAATGCTACGATAGACTGCCCATCTTAATTACTACCGGCATTGTGCTAGCGACAATTTTCGCTATCGTTAGCTTATGTTTCATGATTCCCGTGCTGGTGTTGGTGAACGTGGAGAGTGAACAATTGATTCATAGCAAGAGAGCCAAGTTTCTCAGCTATTCTAGGACTAATTTGAACTACTACATGTATTTAAAGTGGAGGGCGCAGAGACACCTCCCTATGAAGTTTGGCGAACAGTTTATGATGAAGAAGGAGACTCCCATTAACTATTTTGCTGTATTGATGACCAACATCACAAACGCCGTTTTACTAGTCTCGCCTTAATTTAATTTTATAGGCTGCATTTAAATTTAAGGAGGAGTTCTACACGTGCCGACCTTTTAAATTAAAAGTAATTAAAAAATATTGAGTAAGTTTAATTTAATGAAGGTATTTGGATATATTCAAGCAAAGATAGAATCGATCGATGAAGGCGTCTACTTTTACTTCAAAGGGGCTGTTTTTAATACACTTAACAAAAATTGATTTCAATATTGAATAATTTATATGGTGAGGGAAGGTTCAGCTTTTGAAACAGTCTTTTGACTTAATTCAATTCCCTGGTTGCTACACTGTACATTTTATTGAACATTTCATGGTTACGTAGGTATCAAAACAGGTTTTTCAACAAAACCTTTCAATCAAATTTTACCTGAGTTTACCCAATCAGTTACAAAGTAATTAAAGTATCTACCTAAGAAGATTGTTTTTTTTTTATTTAGGCCATCCATCCGTCAACGCTCTTAATATTCATGACCGAATCAAATCCGATATTAAAAATACGATATGAAATGAGCTATGGAGGTAATAGATCAGTCGATAGAGGTAAATACATTTTGGAGTTATTTAATTTTACCAAATACTTCGACCCAGGTAGCTTTCAAACAATAACATTTGATATAGTAATTGAAAAGTTAGAACGTTTTGCCTTTATAGAGATGGAGGCGATATACTTATCGGGGGAATCACTTTCTAAGCACTGGGAGGAGCATAGTAGGAATTTTAGGATCAAATTTCAGACCATTATCCTGCTTCAAGGATTTGTGTTCGCACAATAGTTTGACATGAGGAAATTCATAACTTAATTTATAATTCTGAGAAGAAACCGTTCGTTTGGAATGTTTGTATAGTCAATTGAATAAAATCCATGATAGGTCATATCGCAAAATTTATTTTTAAATTCACAAACCTGAGCTGAATTTAGTGCAGAAAAACGGGAAACTCAATACTCAATTAATCTTATTTCAGTAATTCGTGTAACTTGTATTGGAAATCGTTTCAGATTATTGGATATTAATAAAATATGTTCCGAATTGGAGCATTTTTCAAGTTAAAGCTGCTCACTTGTGGGAGTAGCAGTATTGTCCGTTTATTTTTTGTCGTAAAATTCTCTTCTATTTTTAAAACGTCATTACGTTTTGGAGTAGTTTCTTTTCATTTTTGAAAATGTCCACCTCAAACCAATTCAATTTAGATCAAATAATTCAGAAGAACTGCGTATGCTCCAAGTTTCTTAAATTTGCATGGAAACTCCACGAGCAAATTTTCATTTTGTACCCATTCCCTGCCAAAATATACTTGGAAGACAAGATATTAATCAAGCCAGTAAAATTGAATTGCAGGACAACATACAAGTATGTGCCGTTTCTTTTGTCAGAAATATTTCTGACTTTTACAGTGTACTTTGGCTCTTGTGTGTTTGTCCCTGTGTTGGAGATATTTAAGCCTCAAACCTTTGTCGGACCACTGCATATTTTGGTGTGCATTATGTTTGGCACCATGTGCGGTCTCGAACTGGGCACTTATCTTACTATATATCTGGATTTTGGAGCTATTATTAGTCTAAATCAGCTCTACCTTGTTGAACGAACTAGTAAGAAAAATTAATTGAGGGTTATTAAGGACTGCGGAACGCCGGATGGAAGAAGCCTTACTTTGATCTTGAAATGAATGTAAATTTCTCATGCTGCCCCTGTTATGTTAAAATCAAGATTTCTTGGAGGGGGTCCCTTCGGTTCCGCAGTCCCTGGGTGCATTATCAAACTAATCAATACACTTAAATTTCACCTTTTCTAGGATTCCGGTCTAACCACTGTCGCCTCGCTAACCTTTTCGGATTGACGATGATTTGGATGCATGTCATTTCCATCTCAACCGTTCCACTGTTACCAGTGATTGCAATTTACACTGATTTGGATTCGCTTTTCGTTATCTTCGAATTAATTCTAGAGTCCCCGTACACCAGAACACTTTCAGCCATTTTGCTTTCAATGATTGTCAGATTCTTAATCATTTTCATTGTAATGTACGAATACTTTCGATTTATTTGCTTATTTACCAGCGTCGGCATGTCTTCCATTTTTACTGCGGTTTCATGTATTGAAACGCTTACCAAAGAAGGATCCGGATTTTCAGAAAATACTACATTGAAACTGTACGCTGAACTCAGTGTCATTTTCAAACGTTGTGACTTTGCCATGCGACACTGGACCTGGTTGATTTTAACAGCATCCCATGTCGTCGTTGTAGGCTTGGTTTGGTTGTCTTTTAATGGCTCTACGTTACTCCCATTGTTGATGTACATCCCTACCATTTTGATTACAGTTTTTTGCATTGTTGCGTTAGTTATTTTTGTTCCTGTTTTAGTCATTACTAACATCCAAAGTGAAAAATTTCTGAAGCAAAAACGGGCTAAGTTTCGCTCCCACGGGAAGTACCACAGGAATCGTTACTATTATCTCAAATGGAAATCGTTGAATATGCTATCTATCAAGTTTGGCGAGTATTTTTTGCTTTCCCGTGATACACCAATTAGTTACCTCTCGGTGATGATGACCAACGTTTCTAATTCTATTTTATTAATTAATCCTTAGAATATAGAATATTTTTTACAGATTGTTTTTATTAGATATTATTAATAAGGTACATTTTTTTGCAATATTAAAGATGACCATTTTTGAACTTGCACAGATTCAGGAATTTCCTTATTGCAAGGATAACTGCATTTGAATAATGATCAAAGCGTTAGATAAGATTCCAGTGACGATCTTGAAAAAAAAATACACAACATCAGATAAAATAATAAAATTGGTGTTTAATAAATGAGAATTAATTTTTGCATAACAGATGCCAATGCCGGCAAGGATAAGCGGAAAAATCCGTGCGCAGTCATGACGAAACTGTTTGTGTTCAACTCATGCAGGATAAGCTTGCGCTGGAATGATCCGACATTCTTGGTTTTTGCCCAACTCTGCTCTCGCTCAGTATTACGTCGAGAGTGTAGCCAATCTTTAATCATTGAAATCTTGAAATAAAAGCTTACTTTAATTAGTATATTGCTTGAATTTTCTGCCAAGGAAGTAGAATTTAAATTGGGGCAATTAGGGATTCTTTAATAAATTTACGTCATTTAAGGCAGACGAAGAAACGAGCAAGACAAGTAGTTGGCATACTATCCCAAAGAAATATGTCCGTTGCATAGTATCCATGACATCATCATTATTAAGGTAGAGGAATGCAATGCAAAAGGTGAAATTGGGAAACTCTCCGATCAAATTGTAAAAGAGGAAGAAGCCAAAAATTCTGTTTAGTTTTTGGTACACGTGACGGATAGAGACAAAGCCTTGGATTACCTGGACGATTGGTTGGAGTTGGAAGTCAGAGGTCAGTAAAGTAAAATATTCCGGGAAAGTGCCATAAAAATTTAAACAGTCCTGATCTTACGTTAGCCGTGGAAGGGCTCCAGTACTCCTTAGAAGAATGTATTATAGCTCGGGCGTAGTTTACGGAAATGCACTTGAGAGTGATCACTACAATCAATTCTAGGCCGAATACGAACAACATGGAGAGCCTCTCGAAAAACATGAATACCAAGATTAACAGGTTCACCACCACAGAGACAATTGGAGATAATGAGCTTAATAGGTAATCTGCGACTTGGGGCAATGTCCCTCTTAGTAAGATTATTGGGGTAGCATTCTCTAAATGTTTCAAGTTTGCCAAGTCTTGACCATAGTTACTCATTTGGAGGAAAGATCGCATCGCGTAGAGGAAACAAATCAGCCATAGAATTATGGAGTAGTTTTTGTATGAAAACTGTTTCCTGTAATTTGTGTTGGAGGGAGATTGCGTAGAAAATGAATTGGAAGCACTTGAAGAAAAGTGAAACGTATTAAGCAAATCCTCCAGCTCCGATCGGTAATACCAGGTGGTGAACAGGTAGGTGGAGATATTTCCAAAATGTCCTGCTCCTCCCATTAACAGAAGGAGCTCCAGCGGATTACCAAGTTTCACGAGGAGGCTGAACGTGGCAAAGACGTAAAAAAATTGAATCATGTTTAATGTCCAAATCACCACATACAACACCTGCAAGGTCAAGAGGTTCAGTAAATTACACTGGAAACAATTTTTTAATTTAATTTATAGTGCTACGTCATGAACGATGCTGGAACGAGATACGTATCGCGATTTGCCCCTGTCCATGCTGAAACGGTAAGGAAACATGCAGACATAGTAGCAAAGTTGGATGTAGTAAACTAGCAAGTGTTCAACGTTTTTTGGGAGTGCTCTGAAGTAACTTGACTGTCTCCCCGGAAATAAAAGAACCTTGCGGGTAAACTGCGAAAAATTTAAGTCTTTTGAGTGTTCACGATGCATTTTTAAATTTTCAAATTAGGTAAATACGAACAGACGGAAAGACTGGCTTTAAATAAAAATGAATACGAAGAGATTGATGTACTTTTTATAACGTAGATACAAAGTAAATGAATTTTTTTATTATTAAATTATTGCTGTACTTTTATTCAGTAGGGAATTAGCACACCCAAAAACCAACAAAAATTATAGTAATGGCCGGATCTCAAGCAAGACATTTTTTGCTTTTTCGTAAAGAATGATTTCTATTTTATAATTACATTCATTTCAAAATACAAGAAATATATTTTGACATTACTCGATACAACATATACTGCGGAACCTTGGGACTGGGGGTATATTATCCCCCCTTCCCAAGAAATAGGGATTAATAAAAAAATCCATGCATTACAAGTAATACAAGATAGAAGTATCCCACGGATTTCCCAGCCTTCCGCAGTCTCTTGGTATAAACTGCGAAAAGGGGCAATTCTGTTTAAAACTACAAAGGTCAACTTAAATCGATAAATTAAACTTAGTCTTCTTAGTTTGCTTTATTTTCCCTAATATTTGCATAGCAACGATTCAATCAGATAACCTTCAACCAACCGGACAATACCAAAACCCATTATGCCTAGAATTATTTGTACATTTTATGCAATATTATGTAACTGGTAACCTACATATTCAACCTGTGAATGATGAGCCCTCAACAAGTAAGCTTAAATATTACTGAACACAAATTTTCCGTTAAGGTAGTTAACATTGTTACAAAGTCATGCACAAAAATCAAAAGAAAGACACAATCATCACTGAACTACAACGCCTCCAACTTCAATCAATAATAGATTCCTATCGTATAATGTTTACTCCACATTCTTTCTACATGAAATACATCCTACGAAGGTGTAAAACTGAAAAGGTCAAGGGAAAATGAAAACCTTCAAGAAGTGCGAGTTTAGCATACATTATTGGGGCAACTTAAGAATAGTTTATATTTCTATATAAATCAATTAAATCACGATAAATAACTGTAGAAAAGTGTTAATTCCAACAT
>JAANSQ010002949.1:0-10916 GCA_036850885.1 Lepidocyrtinus dapeste
ACATTAATTAATAAATGTGAATGTCTGGAATTGAAGGAGTAGCCAAAATAAACAATAAATATTTTAATGTGTACGTTTGTTTCTAATTATGAAAGGTCCGACATTTTGTTGAGATTTTGGTATCCTTACTGATCCTTTAATGAAGAATTCTTTGATTTATCGCATTATCATAATTACTATTGATAGAAAATTCTATATTCTACAGATTGTAAACAAAATTTTTTTTAATGGGGCAAAGGGAGACTTGAATTATTGTACTACCCTAACCAATCATAATAAGCAGTTTTAAAAAGAAAACCAGCAAAAACTAGTCCGCACAACTGAATGAGTCCTAAAATAACCATTCCAATTCTCAATGGGGTCGTAATTTCGCCTTGAATCTTACTAAAACAGCCGTGAGAATCTCCAACGTATGCATTAGTTTCATCTGGAGAAGTAACGCAGACATCATCAAAAGCATACTCTAGAAGTGTGAGTTTGTCGCCCTGGTTCCTGTAGATATTACGTAATTCTTTTGTTGCTTCCAGATGTGTCAAGTTGAACTTACAGCAAGAAACTGGAACTACTCTTTCCGATGGAGGAGGATCAGGTCCGTTAACTACCCGCTCAATAACTTCCACGTCTGAAGTGTGCGAGACGTTCATATTGTCCATTTTAACCTCCTCCACATCTTCAATTAGAGTTTCAGTTTCGATATCAGGAGAGAGGGTGACAACATTATAGAATGGCGCTTTCCCTTTCCCTCTGTAACTTCTAGGGTCAATTGGTAGTAGCGAGCGAAGTGTGTACAAGCTTGAATAAGCTTCTTTGAAGTCATGCTGATTATTCACCCCACAGCATTTGTAATTAATCATGAGTAAATCCAAAATGAACTCAAACTGAGAAAATTTGCGCATTTCCTCTGGTTTGTAGTGATCTTTAAGGGCAAGCTCTACCTCTGACTTAAGATCAGGTTTGTATTTAAAGTACAAAATCACGCCAACGACTTGAATGATGAAAAGTGATACTAGCAAAAATGCATAAACCAACATAAGGCAACGTGAATCCTTTACAGTTCCACAAAACCCAATGAAACTCAAAGTAAAGTAGAATGCTCCGAATGCAATCATAAGGTTACTTGCAGGATCCCTGATCCTAGTTAACCATCTTGGAGATGGATCCTGTTGAAAAAGAACGGGAACGTCAGAACGATAAACACTTTCACTGTAGTTAGAGCTTCTTGTATCGGAATTTACGTTTAGCATGTGCTCGAGAATTGAGTAATTAGTCAGTAATAGTATTCCCATTGACATTGTTGCAATGCCAAAAAACATAAAAATTATGTTCACAAAGAAAAATGGGTAACGAATGTAATTCATTTTAAAACTAATCTCTGATTATATTTTTTCATGAAAAATTAACTGATTAACTATCAAAACCTAGTGTATGTACTACAAAGCGGTGCTTCCTCTGAGCAAGTTTATGTTTGCTTGCTAATGGTTAATTTGCCAAGTAATTGTGGCTAAGAATGAACACGGAATATTTCACCAGGAAGAGCATTATGGTACATGAAGCCGCCTTAATTTCTAGTGCGACTTCCTCAAAATTGGTCTTCAGCGAAATGGCCAAATTCGTCGCAGATTGGAGACAGTCTCTGAACTGACCAGGTTACCTCCGTGGTCGACTTGGATAAGAGACCCAGACAACCTTTTCTGATGTGATATATAAGGTCCACCCCGGAAGTTATTCGGTTGATATCTTATTTTATGCATAAAAAAGTCAAACAGAAATTTTCCTAACTGCCCTGCCCTTTGATAAGATCATAGGTACATGATTATACATACATAGGTGGTTAATAGTAAATTCGGCAACAAAATGAAGAAGTGAGAAGACTTGAAGTAAATACAAAAGGCATGAATGAATCTTTCTTCCACCAGCAGATCAAACGCTTTATAAATTAAACATTTGAACCTCACCATACAGCATGGATGAACAAAGTAAATTCTCATATGACCCCACAATAGATTATACAAACCTCCCTTTTTTAAATGTAAGGCACGTTCAATACTACTGCATTGGATAAGAACCAAGAGGATTGTCAAGTCTCTTTGAGTTGAAAAGTGAGGTTAAATTTAATTTTAACGAAGTAGGAGTTAATCGAAACGATTTAATCATGGTAAGCCTTTTCTCTAACTGTAATTGTAAATTTTCTATAGTCGACATATAAAATACGTTTAAGATTAATGGATTAAGTTATTGCTTAGTTTGGATTGTTGATTTAAAATGTGAAGAACCATGTGGCCAGGGCTCAAAATGTAATTATCAGCTCAGTTTAGTATGGTTTCTTAATTTTGCATTTAATTATTGAGTCACTAGGTTGAAATAGGTGTAATACTTAATATTGAACATTTTTGAAAGTAATTATTAGGCACAAAAGCAAGAAATTTAATTAAGGTTGTTCTGATCATTAGATTAGAAGGAATCCTCCAGTAATTTGAAGACAAAACCATTAATTACATTTTTTAAAATTCCAGGTGAACATCCCGAAGCAGAGGAAAACCTTCTGCAAAAAATGTAAGCATCATAAGCTGCATAAGGTGACGCAGTACAAGAAAAGTAAGGAAAGGACTGCATCACAAGGTCGTAGACGTTACGACCGTAAGCAGCAGGGTTATGGAGGTCAAACCAAACCAATCTTCCGAAAGAAGGTAATCGCCTAAACTCTTAAGGTCTGAATAACTTACTATAGATTTGCGATTCGCTCATCCATTTTTCCTTATTAATTAGGCTAAGACCACAAAGAAGATTGTCTTGAGAATGGAATGCTCAGAGTGTAAATACAGGAAGCAAATCCCTCTCAAGCGATGCAAGCACTTCGAATTAGGAGGAGACAAGAAAAGAAAGGTAAACTGAAAATTACGAGTCTGGTTAATTTCGATCTGGATAATTTATGCAATGCTAACTATTTGTTTTATTTGATTTCAGGGACAAATGATTCAGTTTTAAGAGCTAATTTCGTGTACGATACTTGCTACTGCTGTATTTGTTCCGTCGTTTTAAGAAAATAAAAATTTGTACTAAAATTCAAGCGGACACGTACATGAAATTTATAGTTTAGATTTTTCAATATATACTTTTTTAAGCAGTGGCGCTCGTGTTAGTCTTAGTCGTGGTTTTATCATTGTTTTTGGTAACTTGAGGCGGCATCTTCTTCCAAAATCTTGGTGGGTAATCAACGTATTGCAGAGGATATCTTTCCGCTAATTCACTTGTAGTTTCATCTCTATCGTATTGAACTTGCAGTCTATTATGTATCTTCCTTGCTTCATAAGTTGGAATTTTCTGTTCATTTGTAGTTAAAAGATAAGTTCAATTACTTTCCGAATGTGTGTTCAAGCAAGACAAGGTTCCAATTATGGTACATATTTACCTTCTCGCGAACAAGACATGTGATAATGCTTACTAACACTAGGAGTTTAAGGAATTGATAGACTAGGAAATTTTGAAGCAAGCATATCAAAAGGGAAATGCACCAATCATAGGTCCTAGTGTCTCCATATCTTCCTCCATATATGCAACATATTACCGTTGAGGTTATAATAATAGCCACACATATAAACCATCCACAAACCATGCAACAGTTTGAGAGTATTTTCCCGAACCCCTGGGGATCTCCCATTTCGCAAAGTTCCCAAGCTCTCTTATTAAGCTCCTCTTCTGCAGCATACAACTCTGTCGAAATACTTTCTGTAATGACGTCTTCCTCCCGAGAAAAGTCTCCTCCTGCTAGAGTCGACTGATCCATTGTATTTTTACTAGTAGCATCTGCACCGTTTCCATTGGTATCTCTAGCCAAGGCTACATCCACATCACTTAAGCTCTGTTGGGCATCCTTCCTGGATTGGTCATGGGGAAGTACAATTTCAACACTCTCGGTGGGCCCTGTATCCTTCCCAACAGTCTCATCATCGTCACTCTCATTATTATCCAGCACCTCCGTAATGTTAACCGTTACGCTGGAAGTAGGGTCTGGCCAAATGTTTTCATAAGCTGCTCTAATATCCTTTTCCATGGCTGACTCAAACCTTGTCAACGAGTCAGTTTTGTACATGAAACTTTCGGGATTTTGTTGTCGATTATCTCTCAAAGATCCCAAAAAACCGTGTCGTATAACCTTACTTGGTATAGGTTTGGTCTGACCCAAGTGGTATTGGGATTTATAGTCGTGGACTAAATTTTCCACATCCTCTCCCCCTTCAACGTCTGGAACCCACTCTTCCATCTTCAAAATATCCGTGGACGGAATTCTGAAAAGGTGGTCATTCGGCTTGAGTAGCGACTTTTGCATCTGGGGAACAAACCTTCTCTTTCTTGGTACTGGAATCTAATCATAAAGGGCAAATAGGACAATATCACCTATGGAATTATACCTGCATAAAATTTTCTACATGAGTGAATATAATTATATTGTTGAGTGATTGCAGTCAATCTTACAGGAGGTTCGGGGTCCGTCATTGTGGCAGCGTCGCTAAACTCCTTTATCTCTTCAAATTCTGGTGCAGAGGGAATCCTGGGGGGCTTTTTGATCTTTGTTTGTTCTCCCAATATTAGTGTTGGTATTCGCTGGGTATTTACGACTCTTAAAAAGCAAAGCAAGAAAATAATCTGATCATAATCATTCTGCTTAATTGATTAGTTTGCTGGTTTCTTAAAAAATTCATGCATAATTGTATAATTTATTTCCTACACAAAAAATAGCACGTATAGTATTCCTAACATGAATCCAATCACTGCTACTATTGAACCATTTTTCAGTACGATAATTTCCACACCGTAATCGCTCCCAGACACTGAAAGAAAGTTGGAACTTTCATCAATGGAAACTATTTTGGTAAAAATGTACTAAAAAAGTATGCCAGTTCTTATTTCTCATATGCGAAAGTACCTGACTCGGAATCAACCAGAAATCCATAGAACACTATGAGAAAAAACATGTATGTCATAATCTCTGCAAATGCCAAAGTTATCCTAACTGGAGTAGAGTGAACGAGAGGTGAAATATAAACGTGATTCCTAGTCAAATGATAATTGAAATGGTTGGCGTTTAAATGTCCGATTTCATGATTCTGAACTGTCTCCACAGACGCTGCTTTCTTTTTCACTTTCTTCGATTGGATCCATGTAGAAAAATAGAAAAACCAATGATCATCCGTTTTTATGTTTCTAACCGTGATTCTTCTGCAAAACCTACCGAGTCAAGAAATAATCCATATGAAATTAAGAAAATTGGAGACACGCGGATTTTATTTTAATTACCACGCGTCGTCCTCAGTTCTCTTCATCGGGTCGTGAAATATAACCACTTCATTCAGCCTCCCCAAATCCGTTGGACTGGACACCAAGTAGTTATCCTCCTGGTATCTTTCCAAAACGTGAACCTCCCGTAAGTTTGCATCATTTAGAGGAAACGGCTGGAAATTTCAATTTATAAATTAATTATTTAATAATTAAACTAAAGCAATGTTATAGTTGTATGGGGAAAATAGGGGTAAACATTTGGAGCATTTCAGTTAAAAATTATACTATTAAAGTACACCAGCTTGGCCGCCTTCTCCATACAAGAAACAAAAGATACTAGCCTTAGACCCCGCTTTAAACTGTCTTCCAGTCTCCACACTCAATAGATAATAAGTATGCTCGTCGAAAGAATCGAGGTTGCAGCAAATTATAAGCCGTGGTCGCCGCTTCTGAATTTTACGCAGGAAAATTACAGCAATTATTAGAAAAATAAAGAATAAGGCACAAGTCGTGAGGGCAATGTAAGGTATAATAGGGTTCCAGTAGGAAGGTGTTGCAGGTGCAACGGCATCAACAACTGGTCTAATGTTGCTTCTCTGTTGGTGTGACACTGAATGACATGAACGATCATCCACCACCCCAGCGGGACATATGCAGGCGTGTTCCCGTACAGAGATTTGGTAACATTTACTGTTTGCCGAACAAGGAGAACACCGTGGGTCCTCCGGCTCCTCAACGTTAAGATCATCTACACACTCATCCTCATCAACCAAACAAAGGTCATAGGTCTCGCAGTACGTACCTGAGTATGAATGTAACTGACTTATAACATCAATTTAGCCTAAGAATAATTAAGGATGATATGCAGTCAAACTCTAAAATCTCATTTACAAAATTTAGGAACAATACATGATAGTGATGATAGTGTTTCCGCAGAACTCAACTTGTATGTAGTAATACCTGAGTATGGATACTGACATTCGCAAACAAACTCAAACTCATCCTTTTTCCTACAAGTGGACCCATTTAGACATTTGGTTCTCCCGATGACACACGGATCTTGAACTGTGCATAGCTCATCGATGAATCCAGGCTTACAGTCACAATAAAATGATCCCCCCTCTGAAACTGCAATGCACTTTCCATCGTTTTGACATGGAGAGGACAAGCAAGGGTCAGGGAATTGACATTTATTTCCAACAAAGTCTTTGCATTCACATTTGCCGTCCCAACATACCCCTGCCCCATTGTTACAGTCTTTGTTGGATTTGCAGTCAGGATTTTGGGGCATCACCCTTGGTTCCATTTGCAAAAATAAAAAATTCTGGCCCACTTCAGCAGTTACAAAAAAATAAAACTTTTAAATTACAAAATTGTACATAAAAAATGAGAATGGGTGTTAGTATTGAGCCAGCCAAGCCTGTTGCGAAATTCGTATGTAAATTGATTGAAATAATGAATCTTGTCTGGGAAGCCTAAAACTAAATCAAATCTTTGAATTAAATGAAACAAAGTTACTACGGAAATATATAAGGTCTACTAAATGGTGTCAGTTTCAGCTTTATTTCGCATTTATTTCAAATGGCTAACGCTAAGTATAAGACAGTAATGACAGTTATAATATTGCCTCACCAAATAGAAGTGAATTATAGCAACAGTTAAGCCTAAGAATAATTGAGGGTGGCATTTTACAAAGTTTAGGAAGTGTTTCCACAAAAGTCATCTTTTAAATGATTCGTGTGTGAAGCTGTTTCTTGATTAAATTATGCATGTTAACGTTCATTTCATATAATCAAAAGCTTTGAAAGCTTTAAAAAACTCGATACATAAATGGAGACCAAAATTACAAATTCAATAAGTTGATAAACAAAATTTAAAATTACATGCTTACAAGAGACTAATTCTAAACTCTAAATCTACTCTAATTCTATGTAAGCATAAGTCAAAATGTATATATTGCCTTTTGCATGACCACGCGCAGCTTTAGAAATGAGCTCACATATCATGGCCTAAATAAAATTAAATAAATTCAACTCATACCAAATTATCATAAAATTTGAGTAGTATCATTAAGGACCCTGGCCACCTTTAAAAAGTCCTCTTGTTGCACTTGAAGAACTGGGGTTAAAGAGGACCTTATGGATGGCAGATATATCTGGGGCTATTTTTATTGAGGACGAAGCCTTTGGTAACTTCATCGATGCTCCAGCTGCTGATTTAAGTGTTGTCCCACCACTTGTGCTCGGAACATTATTGCTTTCAAGAAATACTCGCATAGGTGAACCGTCCAAAAGTCTAAAATAAAGTGAATCATGTAAGTCAAATAACAGCAAGGGATTTTAAAGCATAAACCGATAATATTATTTATTTTCAAGATAATATTTCTGATTACCTGTTATGATAAGCTTCAACTGCTTTTAAGGCGTCCGATTTCTTGGTGTATGTAACCTCAGCGTGTCCCGAAGCTGTCAATCTTGCTTCTAGAAGGCGGCCAATGTCACCAAATAACTCCTGAAACGACAAAATGTTGTGAATAAAATCGTAGTTTGATTTCAATGCTTCAGAAAAAACTAAAAATCCTACCACAATGTCGTCTGAAGTAACTGATGCCTGGAGATTAGATACCAGAACTTTGAAACGAGATTCCGAGTTAGCGGGTGGTGCAAGTCTCAGGCTCATATGGCGGGGAGGGGGTTCATCTTCATCCATAGCTTCAGAATGTTGTGAGCTGAAAAGATTTTAATTCGTTAGTCATTGATTACTTATTCAACGTTTTTCAAACGGATACGAACCTGCTCGGATATACTGGAGGTCTGTATGAAATGTTTGGTTTGTTTTGAAGAGGTGGTCTTTGGTGACTGTAAGGTGAATAATTATTTACAGGGATGGCGGCAGGATTTGAGATAGTTCTTGTTAAAAATAATCCATCCTCATGGCCAAAGGAGTTGTTACCGAGACCTGGAGAAGGCGAATGTGGATTATATACATTCATTGCAGCTGATCTAAACATGCCTCCCGAAGATTCCATGGGATATCCAGCTGTGTATCTAGGACCTGGTGCCATTCTCGGTGGTTCTTCAGAGTAGTAAGCAACCCCACCGCCTCGAGTCATTGGTGAATTGTTTTTATTGTTATTACTGTTGAGCGTGGCAGTTATTGTGAGATTTTTAAATTTATTTCCTGGACCCACAGCTTTCCCTCTTCGCTTGGCTTCTATTTTATCTCGGGCGTCGCCTATCCTGCCTTTCTTGACTCGGTTCAGGTTGATTTTTTGCCGAGCATCCAGAATCTGGCCGATAGTAGCTGCTGCAACACCTCCAAGTCTAGTTTTTATTCCTCCTCCGGTTGGGGGTGGTAGAGTCCGTTGTTTCGCAGCTGCAATAGCCTTTTGCCGGGCTGGCGTTTGAAATCCGAGTCTGTCTTTTATGGTGCCACCGCCACCACCCCGCTGTGATCGATTAAACCCTCTCATTCCCGACCTTTGCATAGCTTAGTTTTACAATTTACTTGCCTTTAAGAGAACGCAGAAGTGGACTGAAAACAAATAAACACAAAATTATCACGATGAAGATGGTTCAGCTGGATACAATGGTATAAACAAACCTTTGGTATAAAATTCAACGACACCTGACACGAAGTCAGTAAACAAAAAAGAAAGTTTGCTCGATACTGAGACGTTTCCGAACTTGCTCCTGTTTCAGGCAACAAAGGATCTTATTTTCGATAAGCAATTAATTTTTCACTCACAATTTAACTGCCGATACGCTGCCGTGCTCTCATCAAATTTTCAAACAATTTAAAACAGTATAAAACACAACAACAGTGTTAGTGTGTGGTATTCGTATTACTGCTGGTATTTATAAAATTTATATACTCCTTCCTACTATCGACGACTGACGACACTGACTGATATAACACGGACACGTATTACTTTTCCACTAGCTTATATCCCATTCCACCAATCATATACTTGTTTGTACTACTGTACATAATCGTACTCTACTCATCCTTTTCCATTCCAACCAAAAGGCCCCGTTGTTGTTGGCTCTAGCTCTAATAAACTGTAACTGTACTGTACTTGTACTTTACTTAGTACTGTAATGCGCTGTTCCTATATGGTAATCTTACGAATCCATAATACTCGTAATGTGATGCAATGCAAATATTGCAAATTCATTCCAGTCGGGCCGTCAGGAATCAAAAACATAGAAGAGAGGATAAGCGGAAAACTATTTTTGCCACTTGCTTGCCTCTCTCTGCTTCTGTAAAAAGCATAACATCCTGTCTTCTAATGTCTCCACCATGCACAAGCACAAGGTACACTGGTACATAGACAGTCAGATAAAATCACCCCCAACTCAAGTTCGAACTGGAATTGAACTGCTACTACTGCTCTGCACTGTGTTGTTGTAACAGACAGGCAGTGTATGTGTGTATTTTTCTGGTCTGTTTTATAAGTACTGTAATGCGCTGTTCCTATATGGTAATCTTACGAATCCATAATACTCATTACTCGTAATGTGATGCAATGCAAATTCATTCCAGTCGGGCCGTCAGGAATCAAAAAAAACAGAGAAGAGAGGATAAGCGGAAAATTATTTTCGCCACTTGCTTGCAGCTTGCCTCTCTCTGCTTCTGTAAAAAGCATAACATCCTATCTTCTAATGTCTCTACCATGCACAAGCACAAGGTACATAGACAGTCAGATAAAATCACCCCCAACTAACAGACAGGCAGTGTATGTGTGTATTTTTCTGGTCTGTTTTATTTTACAGCCCTAGCGTACTGTGTTAGGGCAAGTAACAAAAAGCCGCCTAATATTACTTGTGCATCTACTCCTAAATCGTAGCTGCTCAATGCTAAACCGTGCATCCGGCGATCCAGCACACATTTTAAGATAGTGCAGGTATATTGTCGAGTATCCACTAAAACGGCTAGAATGTCTACAAGTTAGCCGATCAGTGTAAGAAAATGAAGAGTAGATAGCTGTTCTTGTCCGTTTCAAATATGACCCGCTGAACAAGAATTTTCTTGCTTACGAGTATCCACTAAAACGGCTAGAATGTCTGCAATTTAGCCGCTCAGTGAAAGAAAATGAGGAGTAGATAGCTGTTTCTGTCCGTTTCAAATATGACCCGCTGTCAGAACAACAGTGTTGTTCTGAAATTCAAATTAAATTTCACTCAAGCTAATTTTTTTTAAAGACTATCTGTTTGATTTTTATCGCGGTGAGAAAATGGTGTGAACTTCAAACTTTGAAGACTTCATCCGTTGTTAGAAAAAACTCTTCCTTTTTTCTTGTTTTCTTGAATTATATCCCATAATATCTACTACACATATGTCACAGGCAGATGTGTGCCAGTGTCAAGCAACCTGTGACGAAGGCCTCGCCTGCAATGGCCGAGGCCGATGGTCGAGGAAGAAATTCGATGTGCGCGCGAAGACCGCTACAAGACGACGCCGCAGGCCGAGTAACCCAGCGAGATTCGCGGAGGACATCGAGTATGGCGCGCGAAGCTCACCGGGTCAGCTAGTTGACGAATATTTAAAAAGGAGACGTAAAAATTTAGAGTTTCCTTTTTTTAATTGTGTCATTTAGCGGAAACGTGAGTTTTGCCTTTAATAATATACCTTAAAGA
>JAANSQ010002950.1:0-10916 GCA_036850885.1 Lepidocyrtinus dapeste
AAGAGGGTCCTCGTACTGTCGCCATAGGAGTCACCAAAAAAAAACTTTCGTTTCTTGATAGTGAACATTTAAACGTATTGGCTTATATAGAGTATAACGTTTTTATAGTTTCCAATCTTTGTTGGTTTTCTCTTCATACTTGAGACGAATAAAATGTTGACCTCTCATTTGATATTTGCAGCCAGCCATCTGGACATACCCACGCTCATGTTACACCAAACACTACCGTAATTCCAGCCAAGGAAGGTGAAGGATGTCCACGGTGTGGTGGCGCTGTATTTGCAGCAGAGCTGATGTTGGCAAAAGGACGCAGTTGGCACAAAGCTTGTTTCAAGTGTAAGACTTGTAACAAGAATTTGGACTCAACGTCTCACTGCGATGGTCCAGACAGAGACATTTACTGCAAAGGTATCCTCATAAATTTCAAGCATCAGTGACTTCAATATCGTCATGTGTATGTCACGTCATATTTCAATTTCGGGTAACGATTTAATGTAGGAGAGCATTCCTAACTACTACAACTTTTACACATGTTTTATGGTCCGCTTTCAAAGTTCGTTCAAGATATTTTTCGTGGAACCCATAATCCGGAGNTAATCCGGAGGTTGAACTTTTGCTGAATTTATTAAAAAATCTGGGTTCACCCCCCGACATTTTAGATTTGATGGAATTCTATTTTGGGCAAAAAAGCTAAACTAAAAGTAACGATGTATTTACAGACGTTAGACTTCAAAACAGTATAAACCTATTCTCCTTATCGAATGAGCTCGTTTTTTCTGAAAATATATAGTCTCTAGGGTAATCGCGCTGTGATGTAGGTGGGCGGTTGCTGAAATGTTTGCTCTACTTGAACTGTACTCTAGACCGTACAAAAAAGTATAATACTTTTAGACATAGAGATTGGGACCGCTCCAAAATCTAATATGCATAAAAAACGTTCCTACAAATATTCTAGTTATGGTTTCTGAAACCCACTCAACGTAAACCACATTCTGAGTGGTATGTCATGCAGAGAAAGTCACGTCGGCCAAGTCAAAAAGCCAGTTTGGAATAAAGTTGAAGTATTAAGCACCTAAACGATATTTGCAGGCATAAAGTATTCAGCTCGCAATAAACTATAGCATCTAGGTATACTTCTGGAGTTGTGGGTTGCATCAGTCGATTAAAATTGTTTCATTTGTTGACGCAAGCTTTTAAATTAATTATGTACGATCATAAGATGTAACATTCTTGAAAAGGTCTGATAAATGCAAAATGCTTAATAATTCATGGTATTTTCTGGTACTCGAAGCTGATTATGCCAGGCAATTTGGACCTAAAGGGTATGGTTTCGGCGTTGGGGCTGGAATCTTACAAAGCGATGAATCAGTTTTGAACGGGTATGCTCAGGGTTTTCCTTCTTTTGCACTAATTTATTTGCTTTTCTCGCTTTTTAGTTTGCTATGGAAAAAAATTTGGTCCAAAGGGTTACGGATTTGGTTCAGTTGGGGCAACATTGACTTCCGATGACGATATAGAAATCCCGTAAGACTTACTGTCTTCTTCATGGTTTTTTGTGGTGTCCCTGTGTATCTTCGTCTAAAATAAAAAGTCTGTTCGTCTATAAGTAACTCTTGAAACCTTACTAGATCCTCCACCTTAGAAACATTATGACTGGAAACATCCTAACTATATAGTTGGAATTAATTTCATTTAGATCGATGAAACTGGACACATTACATTACGTAAAATACATTACCAATTCAATCTATTTGTAGTTTCAGAGAACACAGTTTATAGTCTAAATTAAACCAAATACACAATGCTCCCTTACTTCAATTCCTGGGGATGATTATGAGCCATAAACCGTCATACCTTTGTCTTGCTGATATAATATATATTTTATTTGCATCTTTTTAATTTTTTTTCAAAGTAAATATTGTTCGAGCTTAGCTGAACCTTTTTAAACGTTCCATGTAACGTCTCATGATGAAGCAACTTTTAAAATTTATGTACATTTCAGTGTACACCTCAGCTTGAACAAAATTTACGAACTAAATGAATGGTTTTTGCCTTGGAACATTAATGCATGCTTAAATAAAGTTTTTTCTTACGAAAATGAAACAAATGAGTACACTTGACGAATGCCACGTCCTAATTTCAGAGATCAGTACTTAGCCAATAAACCCCATCTTATTACTGACACTACCGCAATCATGGCTAACGAAGGAGAGGGTTGTCCACGGTGTGGTGGACGAGTATATGCTGCTGAAGAGGTTCTGGCCAGAGCACGTGTAAGTTGATCTGGATTTCTCATGGAACTTTAGGTCATTTCATCAAAGGAATAATGGGTGCAGGTGTGAGGTGTAATGATACTCTTTTTTTATTTTTTCAGTCATGGCACAGGAAGTGTTTCAATTGTCGTGAGTGCAAAAAGACTCTAGACTCTATCAATGCCTGCGATGCACCCGATAATGATATCTATTGCAAGACCTGCTATGCCAAGAAATTTGGACCAAAAGGTAATGTCAAAGTTTTTTTTTAGGAAATATTATCATAAGCATTTTATTCAAAACTAATCCATTGTTGTTACTTTAGGTTACGGATTCGCCTGTGGAAGTGGATTCCTATTAACCGACATATTACCGTGAGTAGCTTAAAATAATAAATTTCTGGAAAATTAAAAGTTCAAAACGAGTAGGGTTGAATGTGTTTTCTTAAATATCTATTAGGAACGAAGAAAACGACACTCAACGTCCGAGTTACACCAATGACACGTCAATTATAAAAGCACGTCCGGGAGAAGGATGTCCTAGATGTGGTGGTGCTGTGTTTGCTGCTGAACAGATGTTAGCCCGCGGAACGGTAATGCGCTTTCTGTCAAATTAAATTGCTTGTGTCATGGTATTTTACAGAAGAATTTAGAAATTTGGGGATGAGCGTTATAATACGTTTTTTTCTTTGTAGACCTGGCACAGAAAATGCTTTTCTTGTGCTGACTGCAGAAGACCATTGGACTCTGTTCTGGCATGCGATGGTCCAGACAAGGACATTTACTGCCGTGGCTGCTATGGACGAAAATTTGGACCTAAAGGTTTGTGTATTAGAGTTGACTTCCTAAGCATGGGATGATTTTCATTTTTTCGAGAAGAAAACTGAATTAATTTTTTCTGCTTTCCAGGATACGGATACGGCTACTCACCTACTCTTGTCTCTGTTGGTGAGCCTACCACTGGTCCAATGTAAGGACACTCGCAATATTGACAAATGAGTTTAGATTGGCTAAGAGTAAATAACTTAATTATAATTCAAAATGTACTTTACGTAGCCCTGATTCAAGACCTAGTGGTGGAGTAAAGGCACCTGAAGGCGAAGGCTGCCCTCGCTGTGGAATTGCAGTATATGCTGCCGAACAAATGCTTTGCAAAGGCCGGGTAAGTTGTGAACAGGTGTCATAGGATTTTGGGTACAGGCAGAGTTAAATAATGAATTTAAACACTGTTTTCCTTAGGTTTGGCATCGTCGCTGTTTCTTCTGTGGCGAGTGTCACCGAACCTTGGATTCTACTAATCTTAATGATGCTCCTGATGGTGACATTTACTGCCGTGGCTGTTACGCCAGGTATAAAATGCTCGTTTAATTAGTCAAGACTAATGCTACACGTATACTTTGAATCAAAATGTAAATTAATAAATCAATTTGAATAAATTTTTCAGAAAATTTGGACCAAAAGGAGTTGGATACGGTCTTGGAGCAGGTAAAAAAATACAAAAATAATTTATAAAATCTCGAATGTTAAATTTTTATAAATATATTATATTGGTATGATACTTGTAGGAGCTCTTCAAATGACATCCTAAAAGAGATTTAGTGCATTTTAAGAATGAATCTGCCAATAAAAATTGCCTAAAGGAACTACTGGATTCTCTGTGGCTGTAAAAGTATGTATCTCTAGAAATGCAGAAAAAAAATAAAAACTATAATTGCGATGCCGTATCCTGCAAGAGCAAGCTTCGTCCATTAAAATGCCATTAAGTTTAAGTTTCAACGTTAAGTATTACTTTACTTACGCCATATCGTAGGTTTAATAAGCATGTATCGTGTATTTAATTTCTGCTATTATTTACTATGTTCAATGGTTCCCTAATATGTTATTACATAAGTTATTATGATCTTGTTATTACTACACAATATTCAGTTCTAAGCACTTAACTATTCTATCTATACACAACATAAATGCGGTATATGATATTTAACAAACAATTAGCTTTGCTTGTATGCTTTTCCATGTGTGTTGAAATTGGAATTTATAATTAAAAATTAAGAACCGAAAAAATTCACTTGATTCTGTCCTCCTGTTGCACGTTCCTCTGTCATTTCACTCAAACCTTCATAGTAGCAAGTGTAAATGCACTGCTCATTGATTCACCAAGCGGATTTGGTCGACATGGCCGAGAAACAAAATTGGTCTATAAGTTCATCGAGTCCGAGAGGCTGGCACTCACAGAAAACTAGATCAAGCCACATCATAAAACGCAGGTGTATCCATGTATTCTACGCAACTGCCACCTTTTTTCTCACGCTTAATTTTACTCAAACTGAATGAAATCTCCAGAGGAAAGTGAAAGACTGAAAAAATGTCCAACAATCTGTGGGTCTCTAGGTCAAAGAAATCTTATGTAGTGTCTTCCGGTATAAGATATTTTTTTACGATGAGAAATATCACACTTTTTAAAGAAAAAAATGAAAGCGTTGGGATGAATTAAGGGAGCATTACGAATATTTTAATAGCTCCAGGTGAATTCAGGTGATGAACAAAGAAATGGATAAAGTAGGTACAAGACCTTTACTCAGGAAGAAAGAACTTGTGTATGTAAACGACTCCCTAGTTAAGTCCAAGTAAGAAAAACAAGCAACTATCTCTTGTAAAGTGGTTTTTACTTGGGCGTAATGACTGAAAACCTGAATAAGGTCCATCAACCAATACTATTTGTCCACTTGGAGTTTTAAGGGCTCACCTGAGCGTAGCCTAGTTGGGATCCTTTTTTTACGCAGGTAGTTGCTTAAAATCTCAGAGAAGTTGTGAACCTGGCTCATTCGTGTGGAAGCTCGCGCAGTGAAACTTTCCTCTTGCCTAATCAACAAGAAGTCTACAGTTTTTAAGGGAATCACGGGTGTTTCGGTGATTTTTCATTTAAGGTTCGTTTTTATTTACTTATACAAATTATTTTACAGTTTTTTCTCAATTTCAGAAAGGTGCCTCAGTACTTGGTGAAAATTATACAAGTTGGGGCAATGTGAGGCCTATATGCCTTTGTTTCGCGAATTTCTATAGTTTGTGATTGCCTTATGGTTTTAAAATATGTATCACATTTTTTATTTTAGTTCACCCATTAAGTTCAAATTTAAATTTTTGTTGTTGCCATTGGGGCATAAGAATAGTAAAACATTTTAAACATTTATTGCTTCTTAAGACCTTAACCTTCACAAATCTTTCCCCCTTTTGATCTAATCACTACAATCTTTTGGATTCACCCACATAAAAAAAAGAATTAGAAGTTAGTAATCAAGGTCCCATGTTAATTTTATTTTTGGGGTAGATCAACTCCAATTAATGAATAATTTCTTTTATCCAAGTACTACTTCAAAGCTGTTCGTTTTCAATTCAATGCCAGTTGATCTTGAATATTCATCGTATTTCTAGCCCGAAGGTGTAAACATCTGGCTTTACAGGAAATCCCTTGATTTTGTTCCCTAAACGTGTAATGAATAATCATTGTTTTATTACTCCCGTAGAAAAATGAAACCAAATATTATCCAGTCTAATTCATGGACAACTGTAGCAGCAACATTTGTGCTTTTCATCCTTATAATACTGGTCGTAATTACTAGGAGGGCTCGTCGATCGTCCTCTGATTGCGCAAGGAAACTCTTACCTTCCCCACTTCAACTTCCAATAATTGGACACCTGTACCTGCTGAATGGGTACGCTTTTGTTTCCTAAATTATGCATGTATTATAAACTCTTTTTTAAGATTATATAGCTCGTGTGCTACACGTATCAAAAAAGGACAGAGGGTGTACTCTAGACGGATTAACCCTGTCTGATACCCCATTTCTTAAAAAGTTTGAATGATTGCATAGCGATGCAGTAAAAACTAATATGAATCTAATTATTACTTACAATGAAGGATTAACATTTTTTCTTAAAATAGGAATCCCTTCGCAGCCATGACAAGTCTTTCGAAGAAATACGGCGACATTTATAGTCTTCAGCTAGGGAGTGTTAAGACTGTGGTCGTGAGTTCCATGCGACTAATTAGAAAGGTATTGATTGAGCAAGGTGCGGATTTCGGAGATCGTCCAAATTTTGTGCGATACAACGTCCTGTTCAGCAATGACCGCGGGAATTGTAAGGCTTATTTTTATTCTTAATATTATCTGGGGCGACTTGACACAGAAAGAAAACCTAAACTATTAAGACCTAAACTCTGTGAAGTTGTCCTCAAATGAACTCCGTTAGCACGTCGTTATTTTTAAAATTCACTAGAATTCTGGATCACTTTTATGCTGATTTTTTATCCAGATACTCTCCATCTCTTAAATCATTGTGCCCTTTTACCTTTCCTTTAGACCTTCAGTATCTTTGTAACAAAAGGATATTGTGTTAGCCTTCATCCTGTAAAAACCTTTATAACGGTTACGGCTATTGTTAAAGTATATTGCTGCTATTTTCCTAGAAGCACGGTTTTTCTTGAGTCGAGTCAATTGTTTATTCCTACTTTTATAGCTTTGGCATTCTGCGACTGGTCTCGGGTCCAGAAGACAAGACGAGCATTGGCAAGGAGATTTTGTCACACTGGCATTTATTGCGATAGAATCAAAGCAGCCATTGAAAGATCAGAAGTTCAATTCCTTAAACTTCTCCAGACAAACATGGAAGTGCATGGTTCTGCTGCGATAAGTTTGAAGCTTAATATTCAAAAAGCTTGTGCAGCCATCTTCTTGGATTTCTTCTGCTCCGAAGAAATTCAAGACTGGGAGGAGGATACCGAGTTTGCAGAAACTGTGCAAAAGTTTGACGAAATATTTTGGGAAATCAATCAAAGCCATCCTACCGACGTACTTCCAGCCCTGGTCCCCTTGTTCAAATCCCACCTGACTAATTTAGCGGGGATGGGAAAACGAATCCGTAATTTTGTCGTACGTCGTGTGATTGAGCCGCATATGTAAGTACCCACATAATAAAATGCATCCCTTAGTGGTTAATAAACTCATAAAAGGTGAAGGCCCGTTCTCACGGTAACTTGCTAATGTTTTTGTAGGGAACGACTAGATAAAGACAACCTGGAAGATTTCGTTGATATCCTGTTGGCTCATTTGGAGGATGCAGAACCTCACGACGACTTAACTATGGAACAAATTCTTTTTGAACTAGAGGACTTCTTAGGAGGCCATTCTGCTGTCTCGAACCTGATCGGAAGAGCTGTCGTGGAAATAGCATCTGTGAAAGGACTTTCTAAAAAAATCTTCCAACAGGTGAGTTGCCCAACTTTTCTCCCTTCTTTTTTAACAGAACAATGAGCGCCCCGCAAGTCCACAGCAAACTTTGTCCTTTCTTCCAAGAGGCTTATGGTGGTTGTCGTCGAGTGAAACACCAAAAAAGTGTAAAAAATCGAGGTTTTTTTTTCTTCTTTGCGTAAAAGTAATGTTTCATTTTTTAGACTGTTCCCAGTAGTTACATGTCTGCTTAGTTGAAAAAAATGAAGCAAATTAAGATGCTTACCTAGTTTTTGTATTTGATGACCGACTAGGATTGCCCTAGACATGTGACTCGGTTGACATTTTCTTGCCTTTGTTATCCCATTGAAAATAAGTAGCATTGTCCTAACTTTATGGTTTTTATTGACTTTGGAGTTGGGGAGCCTCTAATTTTCAAGATCATTGAATGTTATGAAAACATGACCAATTCCCGATTGCATAAGTGTTTTGTTTAATAATTTTAATATTCCTTTTTTTGCTTTCCTTGGTATAGCACTTCGAAGTGGGCAACAATGACTACATTCTGGCTGTGATTTATGAGACCCTGAGGAAAACATCCTCCCCTATCGTACCGCACGTTGCGTCCGCAGATTCCTACTTAGATGGTAATTTAAGAACCTTGATATTGACAGATTTTTTTTTGTTTGCCTTTATTGTTGCTTACATTTCATGGTCATTGTCATTGTAGGCAGTTCTAAAAGTGAAAAGTGCGATGGCAACAACTCCTGAAAATAAGAGTAAAATGCTAAATAAACAAATATGATAATTGTGTTGTTTGCATTTTCCAGGTTACTTAATTGAAAAGGGTACGATGGTGATGATAAACAATTATGAGCTAAACACCAGCCCCGAACTATGGCCAAATCCTAATGTATTCACTCCAGAAAGATTCCTCACAGCGACTGGCAAATTTTGGAAACCATCACACTTCATTCCTTTTTCCAATGGTCGTCGAGCTTGCATGGGATACCAACTGGTTGAAAAGGTGGCTGCCGACATAATCCTCTCCATCGTCAAGCATTTTGACATTACAGCAACAGAGAAACCTAACATTCTGCCTCAGTCGTGTGTCGCCATACATCCCATGGAAGAACTCAGGGTTAATCTGATCCCCCGGTTATCGTAGCATAGCGTAGAAGAGTTTATACTTCAGACGTAAGCGTGCAAAGCAAGTTACATTGTTCCTGACAACGCCACCATCAATTCTGCACATTGTCGCCTGCGTTCTTACCTAAACATAATGACATTGAAACTTTTCATTTTAGCTTTACTAGTCTGTAACCACCAGGAAACATATATTTATTCCTGCACTTTTTTTTGTAAATAAAACAAGTAAAATTTTAGTAAACATTCGTTTTTAATTTTTGAATCCAGTTGTGATTGTGAATTAAATTTACTCTCAACTCTCTCTCTCTTAACTCTTAAATTTGGATTTGTAAATACCTAAAATAAACTATAAATACTAAATAAAATCTTGCAAATTATCAACATATAAAAATTCTCTGGTTTGTTTGACGCAAAATATGCAACGAATTTTTTAATTAGTTCATGATAAATATCGATTCCGGTACAAGGTACCAATTTTTGAAACAAAATTATACCGATAATAAATTACTCTCACAGAAGGGAAATATACTAAACATCATTCTAATTTAACTTTAACTGTTCATCTGAAAGATAATTATTTATGGCATTGAAAGTGACATACGTAACTGTTATGGTTTGTTTTGACCAGTGATTTTTCCATCTCGATTAGGCTAAAATAAATTAGAAATTCTTAAGAATAAAAACGAAATACGTACGTGCGCTTAAGTTTTCGAATTACTGAAGAAAACTTTGGAATAAAGTTTTTATTGTTTAAAAATCTACAATTATACTTACAAATTGATCACGATTAGTCTATAATTATAATTTTATTTAAATCCTCTTAATCTCTCAAAATATTAATGCTACTAATTGCGTACAGCCTGAAATTTAAAATGTCAAGTGCAACTTGAAAATGCAATAGTTTGATTGACTTCAGGTAAGAAGATTAGAAGGCTTATACTAAGTCGATAAAAAATGACCCTTTCCTGGCCAAATCCTCATCCCTGGAGGAAGGAAAAGAGCGGGACATCCTCACAAGCAATAAACACGGAGGAATAATGAGTGAACAATAATACAGGGACATTTGGTCTTCTTTTGTTCAATGTAAATGAAAAACAAGCCTAAAGAAAGAATGAATGGGTCAGTAGGTATAGGCTTTCATAAAAAAAATGCGTGCCATTAAGTCTACCTGAATAAATCGGAAAGGAAGGGTTAATTTACAAATTGAGTGTCAAGTCAAAGTGCCCTCAAGTGAGGAAACAATAAAGCTGATATTTATTTGATGGCCAGTCCCAGTCATGCGTTTTTCCGCTCTACAGGTCATTAGTGAAATCCATTGTTAAACGTAAAAAGACAAAATCATTCAAGCCTTTTATTCTTTAGCAAGCGCTAGGAAAGTTTTGAATGGGGCCATATAAAGCTATTGTAATGACAATAGCTATTAAAGAAGCTTTATGCTATTAGCCATATTTCTATTTTAAAAACAAAAATTAACAGTGACATTTAAGTCATGTCACTGTCAAAACCTGTTTTTACAATTGTACTTTTCAGCAATGAACACCCAGGCAATTTGTCAAACAATCAAATGAGAGCCAAAAATTAACCTGGATTCACTTAGTCTAGATCAAATGCAAAGATTGAAAAAAACAGAGTTTTTCATATCCTGTGCGTGGGACTTGTGAATTACAATATAATTGTGCAGCTTTCCATTTGGGTCAAAGTGATACACAGATAAAAAAGGTACGATAATCCATGAATGTACCTGCCTACAAATCCCGAAATCATTCATGTGGCAACAACTGTAGCGTGTTCTTAATTTAGACTTTAATAAGATGTCAATCAGTTCGACTTGATAAAATATCACCGTTTATTGCTCCCTAAATCCAGAAACAACGGTCACAAAAATGACCCATACACACACACGTTGTAGCCAGCGTGGCACCCTAATTTTTACAGTATGTATCATGTGAAAGATTTCATTTTTTATGTATGAGTTTATTAACCTGATTCCTGCGTCAGTTGGTTTCTATGGGTGTATATGGGTACCTTAGACCGAACAAATTAATCAAAGTACAATGTTTTCAATATGCTTAATGACCCCCTGCCCTAAAGAACTTGTTAAAACCTGTGCAAAAATGTTTCACCTGCGTTGTTAATTCCAATGTAGAATCAACCCTGTAAATTCTGGAAGAATATATTCATTATTCATGCTATTCAAGCAATATATCCCGTCAGAGTCTTTTTATAACTTGAGATTGAGTTGGCGGTTTGATATATGAGACTTATTATTCTGCCGATATGAAATACAT
>JAANSQ010002951.1:0-10914 GCA_036850885.1 Lepidocyrtinus dapeste
TTTTTTTTAGGCCGCACAGTCTTTCCAACTGCTCCTTTATTGTGTACATAGGCACGTAGGTTTATGGATTAGGTAGAAAACAGTGAAGACCGTAGCTGAGGAACAGCAACAAGCAGTTCTCTCGTCAAAACTAGTCTGCATCACTTGTCCGTTTCGCTTGCAGTTGGGAATACGCTGTGAGGCAGTGAGTTTCTTTTAAAGAGTGCTCTCATGTTGCTTCTTCCAAAAAACAATCCTACTCCTCAAATGGAAAAAACGTAAAAGGTGAACATGTGCCGCCACCGCTAAACATTTTTTCACATGCATTTCATATATTATATTGCTTGTACAAAACTTTGATATCTTCAGTGAAAGTTATTTTCAAAAAAAGTTTTTTTGTCGGTGGGAACTCTATTGTGCATTGTAAAAGTGTAGATTAACTAAAACAAGTGTAAAGAACAAATATTGCGATTTTGCCATTTTCCAGACTTTTTCGCAAGTTTGAATGAAACAGTCCTAATGACATTTAAAAAAGTTGTAAATTGCGTACTTTATTGCTAATTGTGTCTTGTGTCCTAGCATTTTACTAATAATATTCCAAGAGAGTTTAGTGTTTCATGGATTTTTCAACCTGCGTTTTTAGGACAGCATTAAATCAAATTTTGGAACAAAGTGCTTCTTCCTATTTGACAGCGTAAATTTATATAGACTCATTGCAAAAGACAAAGTTTGGGATTTCCTCGTTTTTTTGCACTTGCTGGAAGAGCACACACGCTCTTTCTGTCATCGCTGTCAACAGCTAAGCTCCTTGTTTATGCTTTTTAGCTTTCTGACTTTCATAAATTGAGCTACGAGTGTTTCATGAGTGATGAGCTCTAACGCTGTGACTTATATCCAAAATTTACTTTCACATCTACAGACTAAAATAAAGTTTACGGTTGAAGTTAAACGTCCGAGTAAAACTCGAGTTTAGAACAGCTCATTAGTGAAATGTCAAAGGAAGCAACGTCATAATCTCCAGAAAACATTTGAAATTAAACTTGAATTCCAATTTTTATAGAAATAATTAAGCCGCGTATTTTTTATACATTCCCAATCATAGCGAGACTATTTATAAAATATTGAATTTTTTTCAACGTCAAGTGGAGTTTAGTGATAAGCACTAGGAAAACTGATAATACTCTTTAGACTCTCTATCATCGTTTGGATAAGGCGTGTATTAAAAGAGTGACAGCTCACAAAGAGTATTTTATCAGTTTGTGTAAATTTATCGAAGTTTTCGTACTATCCTTACGATTGAATATAAAAACTGGTGCGCAAAACACTCTCAAGCTTCCATGCATTCTGTTTACTTTGGATTTTCTACCTGTTTAATGACTCATCCCATTTTTTCACTCTATTTGAACCAGCAACAGTTTATGGAATAGTGTAAAAAAACCAAATCTGATTGTTATTAATTCCAACACAGGAAAAAAAAGGAGTTTTATGATGAGCTGCTCCAAGTAAAAATAAATATGTGCATGAGTTAATTGCGGGACAACAAAAGGGCAGGGCAGACGGAGGCAGTTTTATCGTTCCTGTGAGTTTTTTTCCTTATCTTCTCTCTACTCGAGTGAACAATAAAATAACACTAGGCTAAGCTTCACTTTATGCTTTGTAGAAGGATTGCGTGCAATCTCAAACTCTTTTTGACCATTCCAAATTCCAAACACATCTCCAAAAATACATCCCAAAAGAGAGCCAAGTCATTTCAAACTCTTACAATGTTTCATGTTTCCTTCTGAAATGAACTGCTTTGGTACACAAAATTCTCCAAAAAAGTTTTACATTTTTGGTACAAAATCTCCCTCCTTTTCCCTTCTTCCTTACGTTCTCTAAAATATTATTAGTGGCTCGCGGCGTCCTCCTAGTTTTGCGAGGTACACTAGCAGTTTATTATTATTATGATTACATTACACCCAACAAAAAGAAGATGAGTTAGTTTCGCTACACACCTTTAAACCTTCAATGTTGCGATGGATTCGATGGAAAAAAATATCTGACTGAGCTTCTCTGATGGATTATCAGCACTTGTCAGGCTGATGATCATGACATGAATGCGAAGGTGAATGTAGAATCTAGCCTCCTCCTAACCTGACTCTCAAACTCTCCGACACTCCGACACTCCAACTCTCCATTTCAAACTAAAATAGATAATCGTTTTATGCACTTGTTTACCCTTTTTATGACCCCAACACAACTGAAGCCTTAGTACTCCAGGAGGCTAAATCTTAACCTCTCTTTAAAATTTGGACAAAAAAGGAGAGAAATGAGTAAATACTCAAAAATTTTATCGTTTGATTAATTTCAAAGGGGAAAATCCCTCTGAATGTGGTAACCTTCCTTACGAAAAAGGGGAAACTGGTGTGATGTAACAAGTACATGTAGTACCTACTCTTCCATCTGTTTGTCATGTAGTCATGGACGGGTATAAATAACTAAAAATCAGGTTCATTTCAACATATATTTTTTTTGTGGTCCAGTTCGTGTTGCATCTTCCCTCCTAGTGAGCGCGAGCTCAATGTGCAACACCGCTTCTTCTCCTGTCTGTTTCTTCCAAGGACAACTAGAATTTTTTTTAAAGCCGTTATAAAATGTTTGTAATATATTATAATATTTGCAAACTTTCAATATATGCTATTACTATTTTTTTTTGCAACAATTTACACTCGCCATTATAAAAAGTAGAAACAAAGTTAAAGTTTAGATCCAAACTTTTTCCTGAGACTAACCCATTTTGTTACTTGAATCTTGATCCGCGTCTCATCCGCGTCAAAAAGAAGACACAAAAAAGTAGACCATGTCATCACTTGTTTCATCCTCATTATCAGAAGCGTCAAATGATTTGTGTGAACAGAACTAGGTAAATTGCTTCTTGCTTTTGCATTTTGCACTGGAGAAGTTAATACTGAAAGCTCAAGGGTGTAGCAGGTTGGAGTGAACTCTAAAAAAATACAATTTTTTCCTAGTGGATTCTTTCAGCCATGGTAGTAGACCACATACAACGCATATCATTTTTATGACCAAGATTATTATTATAATTACTATGCTCTACTCAATACATCCAGTGAAGGCTAAAACCGATAAGGTAGATGCTCATTTGCTTCATCGTTTTTTATTGTTTCTACCATTTCGGTAAACTCTGAAGGTTTGACTCCACACTTAAGCTTTACATTTTTATGGAGTCAAGAATGGCAATAATATTTATATAGCTTAGTTTTAATGGAATGGGGATGATAATGAAGTGAAAAATTTGATGTTCACTTTTTAATACTCGGTGGCAAAAAGTGGAGAGGCTTTTAGTTTACGTTTGTTCATGGAAATATAGCTGCGCAGAAAATATATTTGTGAAGATGAAACTATAGTATCGAGTCACCCCTCCCTAAAGAATTGCTACCTAATGTTCTAGAGGACGGTCACTTTTTCTACTGATTCCACTACATTTTTATAATACTTGACCAGTTCAAGCCGCAAAGCCAATTTTGCGTAACTCTCTTTAAATCTTTGTCCCAGTGTAACTCACCCAGAGTGACTAGGCTTAACCAATAAAAATCTCTAAGCTCTCCGAGTTAATCTAAACTAAAAGCTAGAGGAAGGAGGTAACGAGGAAAAACAGCTAGTTTGTATTCCATCTCGAACTAATTGAATATAGAATCCATCCAGGACACACCTGGAGTCTATGTCAACTCCAGCTTGGGACTAGGGACTGTATTAGTGACTTCAGTCAAAATTGAATTTAGCCAGTGGGAAAAACGACAAGGTGTAACTACTCAGCTATGGACAGATTAATTTAAAATGCATTAATGACAATGATTTCTAAAAAGCTAAGTTAATTTGGTTACAGCTTCAAGAGTTCAAAGACAACTAAATTTCGAGTGAATAGGGTCCATACATCTAAAAGCTGGTTTGGTCTCTATGCTTCATTTTTTGCTGCCATGATCACGAGATAGCTCCTGGTTGTACCCAGCCTCAGCATTTTCAATGCGGATCTTGTTTAAAGATAAGCCGTTGCACTCGTACGCAATATATCATACGGATAAAATGCAATCGCTCCGACACGATTTACAACAAACTAATTAGCTCACTTTTTTTCTCCTACTTGAAATCTCTAAGAGTCTAGAGTATTTCTAGTGAAACTATGTTTTGTGAGCTTGCTCCATTTTACGTAATTAATGAAAATTAGTTTTTTCTCCTTACGCTAAAAGAATTACATGATAAACTGAATTTATCAAATTAAGTAGGAATCGTTTCAAGAGTGGGTTGTAGGTTCCAACTTCCAAGGAATAAAGTACTTTTTTGGTGGTCGTGGTCACATCAGACTTAAATAATCGTGTACAATACTTAACTAGGATTTCATTAGGAATTGTAGAGTGTTACCACCTGGAGTGAGTTGTTATTGCATTGTTCGAACAAAGCCTATTTCTCATCTTCACTTTGTCTGTTGCTTCTATGGATGAACCATGCCTAGAATCGAGTAGAGTTTCTTCCACATATTCTCCTACTTATCTACATCTACATGATAAATTGTTTCTAGTGATTAGGAATTCATTACTTAATTTTTTCTAAATCTTAAACTAATCCGAGGTGTACATAAAGTACTACAGTTCATGCAGTTCCAGTTCAACCATAGCTTTGGATAGTACAAGCACAGGCCAATTTACAAATTGAAATGGAGAGTTAATCTTGAACTGATTGTGTAGTTTTTTCCTCCCAGTCTAATCTCCATAAGTTAATGAATCTAGATAGATTGTGTGCATCCGTATTGCACGCACTCATCATCCAAATAATATCTTTTTGCTTACTCGAAGTTCACGTTTTTGCTACAAAGATTTATTGGCTTCTTGCTGAGAACATGAAACCAGGATTGTGTAAGCCATTATCATTAATACTTTTTGTTTCAATTTTTTCTCTTTCAATCTGCACTAATTAATATGTCTCTTACGTTCCTTGTGTCTCTTAGGCTAAGAAAATGCAAAATATATACAATTCCAGAGTGCCAAATCTCCAAGATTATTTTTTTACTAGGGAGTCTACAACCTATTCTGTAGAGCTATTCTTAGCAACCAATTTGTTCTCTCGCCGGCAATCAATCACACTTTTAGAAGGACAAGGTGTAATTAAATTTTGAAAAAAGAAGTGAAAAAATGGTATAACATGGAATGATTATTAATGACCTGTAAGGTAGGATGGTAGTAATAGTACCTAGGCCAGTTTGAATACTTCATCTAATAAAATTATTCGAGTAATAAAATTTGATTATTTTTAGGAATAAAACAAACTAGACTTGTTCAATCTTTGTAGGTTTTTGTGATGGGAGAGAGAAAAAAAATGTCAAATTTTTATGATTCTCCATAGACTCTTAATACTGTGGGGCTGTGCCTCCATCAAACTCATCATAACAATTTGTGAGGGCATGGTTTTGCGCCAAAAATTTGAATAATATATATGCATTTAGAATTTTTTTTACAATCATCATTTTTATTAGTACTTGTACAATAGGCAAGGCAAGCGTGGCTGTGAATATTAAGTAGTGTCGTAGCATGTAGATAACCGAACAGTGTAAAAGAATGATTACATATTTTACGTTTTATGCAATAATCTACATGATGGACACAACCTGGTCAAGCAAGCAAATTCCCCCATGGGTTATATAAAAATGAGTGATTGGAGAAGAGCTCAACAGAGTACAAAAAAATATATGGTGCATGGTTGGAATGAATGAACAAGTGAGTTTTTTTCATTCGGCTACTACCCACGCAAAACAAAAGCAAAAGTGGAATTACACTAGAAAACAAGAGCAACACACGCCCGGTTAACTTCAGAAGCTGACAGATGGACAAAAGCAAAAGGAAAAAAATTATACGATTGTACACGACAGAGCTTAACCTAAACTGGAGGGTACAACCTGCAAAAATTGTAGCAAAATGTGAAAAAAAACTGTAGGAAATCTAAGGTTTCTTTAGGAGATTAAGTACTAATGCAGAAATCGTATCAATATGGCTAATCAATTTTTTCATGATAAGCTTGCGCTATGATATGATATGATATTTTGGAGGAATATGAGAATAAAAGAAAGTTTCTAGAAGTTTGAATATGAAGAAAGGTAAGAGTAGGTTGTTATCACGAGCATCATGCTTTTTTACGTTTCACTTGAAGTAAAAGCGGTAGTCATGGTAAATAGAGTAGCTAGAAATATGTTGCGGTAGATCTGCCTAAACATCTCCTTTGAGATCCTACTAGAACGGGAGCAGTTAGAGTGTGAGTGTGCTATGTTGTTTACGGAGAGAGTACATGATCGCATCGTTCGTCGTTGATCATCATCTCGGTTAACAAAAGGAAACCAAGTAACTATCAAAGAACAATAAATCAATTGGAATAGTATATTCCCAAATGAGCAGAGCAGTGGTTTTTTCCTCTGTAATAAATATGATAAAGAATGTAGCTGTTAAAAGCTGCTGAAAACGTAGCTGAGCATGGATTTTGATAGGGCTAAAGCGTTTATACTGAAGCAAATGTTTTAGATTTAAAAGGAGACCAGGAGCCTTCAAATGAGCTATCACAAGCTTATCATTTAAAAAATGCTTTTTATCCTTGACCCCTGACCTCATGTAGCCCAAAAGTAATACGATTTACCCTTAGGAGCTCAAATACTCTTACACAAAATTTGAAATCAGTCGTTTCACACGTTCACGAGTTATAGACGGACCGATGGACATTTCAAAATCTATACTTAGCTTGATCAGCCCATCTACGTAATAAATCCTATATATGAAAGGAAATATAGGAATGTAATATGATAAAGCTATACTTTTTGTTTGGTCTCTATCTCCAAAGTAGGGAGAGAGATACATGAGTAAACAGAAAAAAAAGGTGAGGCTCTCTGCTCATGTAAATGTTGGTTTGTTTCTTCATGGGTGCGGACACTCATGAAAAAGTGAAATGTTCAAATTGAACAATCTAACTTGTCATGACGAGCAGTAGCCAAGCAAATACATTGAATGCCAACAGATATTTCATTCTTTTATGTAGCAGATAGTATCCTCTTTAATTTCGTATTGACCATAGAGAATACGAGGGCATTCCAGTTACAATCTAACAATTTACTGAGGAAATAAAAAACGCTTTGATTTCGTCGCTTTTACGGATAATGGCATGGCCCTGTCTCTTTTACACTTTCCATATTTTTATAAGGTCTGTCCTCAAGGTAAAGTATAAACGATTTACATAGAGTGATATCTTAAAAATTATAATTTTTTTTAGTGATTCTCGAAAAAAAAACTTTTTGAGGATCTATGGTAATTATGCTGCCCTGTTGTACATGATTTTCTGGAAAAAAAATATTGAAACAAAGTTGATTAGCCGTAACATCCATCCCCTAAAAGAGAAATGAAGTTGCTTCCATGCATAATATGCTCTTGGTCTACAAGATTTTCGAAGGAAAAGAAGGGGTGTGGTGGGTGGAATTTTTTTTGGTGGGCAGACATCTCATGAAAATGATGAAGTAGATGCATTTATTCTCATCTGAGATGATTTCATCATGTAAATGGAGTTATTTGCTTTATCAGAAATTAGGCTTGGGTTAAAGTCAAATGCAAATTGTGGCGTAGCCAACCAACCGATTCGACACTTTGGGGTTTAGCCTACCATAAAATTGGCGAAATTCGGAGGGTTTTTCCGTATCAATTTTTGCGATGATAATTATTAGGTTTTGTTTGGGGCTGTTCCTGGGTAAAGTCCTAGTTTCATGGGGACCTTGAAATCCCCTAAAGGAGTATTACGAGTTATCCATGTTATAATTACCCTGGGATGTGGAGTCTACACTGGTCGAAGAAAATATGTAATTTTTTTATTCAAGCTTGAATTCATCATCACAAACGTGCAAAATTGAACATTCTCAGCAAAAATTCAAAAAGGAGACCAAGTCGGCAGGAATAATTGCATGTCAGTATAATCCGGAGGTTGTTTTGTAGGCTAAGCTATAAGAATGAGGTCAGGATGTAATTCCGATTTTAAGCGTATCTCCTCACGCCTCCTGGATTACATTTTGGCTAAACTTTGTACTCTGCTAGTAGAATTTTGATTATTCAGTTTTCGCATGAAAAATTGACTACTCAAATTGACGCAAAACAGATCTATTGTCCGTTCAAAGGCTTACTAGGAATTTTTTATAAATCGTGTGGGCATGACAATGCATCCCAATCAAATGGGATGCAATTGTTTGTCCAAGTTTCTTTGGACACTGCTTGAGCAGTCACAATGTTCAAATTTGTTTTGACATTTCGACTCCAAAGTGCAGAGTCCACGAAAATCTACGAAAGAGGATGTTTTTTCGCTCTCTGAAGAATATGTCATGGAACTTAGAGAAAGAGGCAGAAGCAGTCTGTATACATTTTGCTCATTGTGCTTTCGCTCTTTATTGCCTCATGAATCATGAACTCAAACTAAGAAGCTACGAGAAGGAGTATGACGAGCAAGACTACGATCACGAATAGTGATAGACCACACGTGTTCTACACTTTGAATATGAGGATATGTACCAAGACTTGAGTAAACTGGAAGAAATGTCACGGCGGTATCATGTGATGGCGATGTAATTTCCTCGTCTTCACAGCGAAAGTTCGTTGATACAAGTTACAAAACCAACCAGAGGATGAGACACTGTCGAGAATTATCTTTTGTAGAATTTTATTATACACAAACTGCATTTCCAGCTTTAAGCGTATTTCTTCTCTATGATTCTCGTTCCTAATGCAACCGCCCATTCAAACGTTTCACTGGACTACTGGAGGATGGTCAACGGACACGTTAGCTATCAACCATTTTCGTGTCATTAAGCCCTTGCCAGGATGAACATTGATTTGGATTCAAATATTTTTTTAATCATCATCGATACTTGACACAAACAGTAGCATGACAAAGACTGAAACTCCATAATATTTTTAATACTACCCCATTATAAATCTTGCAGTCTAAAAAATAAATTAATCTATGGAAATTTTTTCCCCGAGTAATTGACTCTAACCAACTCACCAAAATGGATGATTATTTTAGTAGGTTTCATGCCTAAAGTAAATCCAAATCCCACAAAGTTTCCTCGTCCTAATCATCCCCATACACATAAGCAGGCTTCTAGGCTTAAAGATTTGAAGCTCTGGCACAAAAATCGCCTTAAAAAACCTTAAAAATTTATTACTCTCAGATTCATATGTAAATAAGGTAGAGCACGAATAATCCTTGTGAAAAAAAGTTTTTTTTGTGTGTGTGTGAATGAGATAGATTTGATTTGATGGGTTGATGGATTTCCCCAGCAGGAATCGGTATCTTTAATTTACTCACTGAAAAACCTATTTTACTCTGGGACTTTATATATCCTCCTCCTTCCTTTCCCATATTCTTACATTTTCTTGTGATTTCACACGAGTTAAAAGAAATTTACCTCTAGAGAAGATTGTTGCATTGAGTACTCTACAGCGATCATACATTTTATAGGTTAGACTTTGCATGTGGCTCACCATGACGTAAATAAAGGAGACGGGGATAATGTGCACAATATTGTACCAATGGTATCCCTCCTTGGTAAAATTTTTCATCCAGGTTGAAAAAAACAACGTTGTATTGTTACTCTATGGAGTATAGAGTCTTGGAGTACTAATCATGATTCCTTTAATCATATCGTATTGTATTTGGTATTTCGTTACCATGCAAATAATGAGCAACGATCTAGCCATCACGGTACAAATTCAACTTATTACAAAATCCTTAAACAAGTACGAAATAAATGGTGCATTTCTACATAAAAAAAATGTAGCAAAAAGGAGCAAAACTATTACTCGGGAAGGTCGTAATCACCGTGAGTTGACCACACGCGAGGTTTCGCCTCATCATTACAATATGACCATAATGGGATGCATCCTTGTACTCGTAAAAACTTTTCTGTAGTTTGTCTCCGCCAAACCACCAGAAAACCAAATCATTATTCCTCTGGCGAAATCTAGAACGGTAGGTGTGTTGTGCGATATGGTCTATGAACAATATTCCAATCTGACTTTTGTTGGTGGGAACGAGTAAATTAGCAAAGCTTTGTTCCTTTCTTCACGAAGGAAATTACTCAGGTAAAAGAAGCTTGGAGTAACCTTCCATCACTTTCAGTAATTACTCTTTGGGACGGGAATTTGTGGGATTTGTCACATAAACAGGAAATGTCTTTGAATGCTACGACTCCAGGAAAGACTTTGCTACTGGAAAGTTTCGACTGAAAGATATTTCGCTGAGTTTGTGAGTAATTTGCAGTAACTCCATTTTAATAATTTAGTTAACAATTTACACAACTTTTGCTTTCTCCTGAAATTACTATAGTATTTGAAGCTAATGTATATCTTGATTCAATGATTAATGTGCTTTGAGTTTTGAGCATATTGTCTCCCAACCTTAGCTTATGATTCAATCACCTCTTTCGGAGTAAACAACATTAGCCAAATTAATTGTTTCCCTTTTAGGGACACTAAAGCTTAGAACTTGGTAGACTCTGACATCCTCCGTTCGGGGAAAACAAAATAGATAGTTTCCTCCACTCCCAGGTAGATGAAGACTTGAATTTTAACAGTTCTCCAGTAGAAAACGATAAGGAAGTTTATCAAAAATCAAATTAATCTGAAGGATTCCAACTTTACTCTTCTCCAGCCTCATAATCGGATCTGTTCCGAACTGGGCGGAAATTAAGTTAAATCCTTTAATCACTTGTTTGATTCAGAAAAACTCCAAGTGAAATGTAGTTCCATAAATTCACATAACTTCCGCTAAGGTACTCATTTACATATGTAGTTTTGGATGTAACTCGATTCTTTAGTTTAGTCAATAGTCATCCCAAAAGCACTGTATAAAATTCAAGTCAAGCTT